>NW_010729167.1:2010945-2042646 GCF_000365185.1 Nelumbo nucifera
CACAAGGGTACTGTTGTAATTTCTCTCTTGTTTATATTGTACGACTGGGCCAGTATAAATAATAACTCTTTCACTCGCCCCCTGTATTCTGGAGGGCTTTCAGTCCACTCGACTCTCCTCTCTTCTCTCTTCTCCTCTCCTCTCTTCTCTTGCTCTTGCTCAACACACACCATATATTCCTGACTAGATGCAATGAAGCCTTGCGGCTGCTGCATATAGATATCTTCAATAAGATCTCCTTTCAGGAATGCGGTTTTGACATCCATATGCTAAATCTCATAATCGTAGTGCACTGCTACAGTTAACAGAATCTGAATGGATTTAAGCATGGCCACATGCAAAAAGGTTTTCTCATAATCGACTCCTTTTTGAGTGTACCCTTTCGCTACAAGACGAGCTTTATAGGTCTCAACCTTTCCATCAGGGCCCTTCTTCCTCTTGTAGATCCATTTGCAATCAATTACTTTTACCCCAAGGGGTGGGTTTACGAGAGTCTAGACTCTGTTGGTTTTCATTGAGTCCATCTTGACTTTCATGGCATCTACCCACTTCAAGGAATTTATGTCCATCATAGCTTCCGCATAAGTCACGGGATCTTCCTCACTGATTGTGGCTTTCATCAACTAAATTTCTTGCTCATAGCCATAACGAATTGGAAGTCTAGAAACCTGGGTAGATCTTCTAAGTTGGGTATTATCTAAAATTTGTGGGACATCTCTCACTACTCCCGAGCTCTCCTCATCAAGAACAATTTCCTGATGATGATCGTTCAAGATGTAATCCTCCTCCAAGAAGTAAGCATTTCGACTACAAAACACTTTTTGTTCTCTTGGGTCATAGAAAAGGTATCCTACAGAGCCCTTGAGGTAGTTTATAAATAGGCAACGACTGGTCTTGGATTCCAATTTGACTGCACTTGTTTTTTTAACATGTGCTGAACAACCCCAAATCTTCAAATGTCTTACACTTGGTTTTTTACCGGTCCATAGCTCATAGGGAGTCTTAGGAACAGATTTGGTTGGAACCCGATTCAGTACGTATACAATAGTTTCCAATGCGTGTCCCAAAAGGATATAGGTAGTTCTGAATGAACGAGAAGTGGTCGAACCTTATCTAATAGAGTTTGGTTTCTTCTCTCTGAGACACCGTTTAATTGCGGTGTAGCAGGAGACAATTGTGATATAATCCCATTGTCCTTAAGGTAGTTCCTGAATTCGTCGGAGAGATATTCACCTTCTTGATCTGATCGAAGGGTTTTGATGTCTCTCCAACTGTTTCTTGATTTCATATCTAAACTCCCTGAACTTTTCGAAGGATTCAGACTTATGTGTCATTAGGTACACGTAACCATTCTGAGAGTAATCATCAGTGAAAGTTATGACAATAACAGTGCTGGTTGCGTGTCCTAACATTCATGGGACCACATACATCAGTATGTATCAGGTGAAGTGTGCTCGCTGATCTTTTAGGCTTACCCATAAATGGCCATTTAGTCATCTTACCCTAAAGGAAAGGCTCACAAGTTGGTAGATCTTCTATAGTTAAAAAATCCAAATGACCATCATTTACTAATCTTGTGATACGTTCTATATGGCCAAGTCGGTAATGCCACAGGCACGTGGGATTAACCATATCATGTGTTCTTTTCTTGGGGATAAGTTTTGACGTAGTTTTGATTATGTTCATTTCTAGAGAAGGACGAAGGACATAAAGACCATTTTCAAGTTCTCCATAGGTAAGGAATTTGTTATTCAATTTAATTGTAATCTTATTACTTAATAAAACAGAATAACCATCCTTAAACAATTTAGAAACTAAAATCAGATTCCTTCTAAGTAATGGTACATAAAGACAATATTTAAGTGTTACAATTCCTTCTCTGAAAATTAAATCTATTGTTCCTATAGCAGTAGATGCAACAGTTGCAGTAGTCCCCAAGTAGAGCACCACCTCGTCATCATTCAACCTTTTGCTTTCCTTGAACCCCTGCAATGTGTTATATGCATGAGTAGAAGCCCCAGAGTCGATACACTCGGATGCAGAAGTGACCAACATATTGGTCTCTATGACAAGAGATTCGAAATTACCTTCTTTGTTCTTGCGGGATTCTAGATACTGAGGATAGTTCCTCTTCCAGTGTTTGGTCTGTTTGCAGAAGTGACATTCATCCGATGATTTGTCTTTCTTCTACCTTTTCGGTTTGATTGCTTTCTTCTGAGGCCTCGCCCTTCCTCTTCCTTTAACCCGATTTGCCACCTTCAGCAAGCATGGCTACCGCCTTATCCTTCTTAATCAGTTCTTCAGCCCTCTACAACATATTGTTGAGTTCTTGAAGGCTAACCTTTAGCTTGTTCATGTTATAGTTCATGACAAATTGATTGAAGGAGGGAGGCAGGGAGTTTAGGACGCCATTAGTCTTGGTGTCATCATCTAGCTGGGATCCAAGAGCCTCTAGTTCATTTATATACCCCATCATTCGCATGACATGGTCATGGACTTGTTGGCTCTCGGTCATCCTTGTGGTCATCAACAGCTTGAGGACCTTCTGTCTGGCAAAATGATTATGTTCTTCATACAATCTTTAGACTATCCAGAATGTCTTTATAGATTTCGATTTTATTGAATTGTCTTTGGATAGAGTTGTCTAAAGATGCTACAACGTAACACCGAGCAAGAGAGTTGTTCTCCTCCCATTCCTGATATTCTCTCTTACGTGCTTCAGAAGCCCCGTCACCTGGACGTTCCAGAGCTGGGTACTTGGCAACCTTGTCCAATTTCTTGGACGTGAGAACCTGATTAAGGTTACGGTACCAGTCAACCTAATTAGGTCCCTTTAGTTTGTTGTTGTCCAACGGTTTGGCGAATTGTCCGTGTGTCATTTTTGATAAAAGGCAACAATTATTAGTCCACGACCTAAAATTGTTTCATGCTATCTTACATAAAACGGTCTCTTATCTATGTTCCATCTCCATTTATTCATCTTCGAGATTTCCCTCCTATCTCAGTGATGAGGACGCTGTGCATGTCCATGGAAATGTGGGAAATCACATAGGTGCATGGAGCCAACTGTTTCAATTGCATAATCCCACCACTTTCTGTGAAGGATCAAGTATCCACCCATCCAATGAGCTTTCCCTTTGGCCTCCATCAGACAAGGTTCATTGCCATTTTAGGTTAAACCTTTCTGTCTGGTAAGTATTGACCCATCATATCGTGGACCCTTAGGTACTGTGAAAGTGTCTTCCATTTTAGGATAGGCCTCTCCTACCTCTGTCTATGACGTCCCTATCATCTCATGAAGCAATCCCACCGACTGGACTAACTAGCAAAATGGATAACCCAATTTTATAGTGCATCTCCACCCACCGATTCGGCCCGTTTTCATGCTAATGACAGAAGGCCTTTAGAGAATTCATCATATGATATTCCCTATCTCATTGCACTTATATTAATCTGTAGGGAACGTGAAAAACAATCCCTAGGTCTGATTTAGGTCATACCAACGTGGCTCCCACTGACTTTCATAAAGTTAGATTTGAATGGGCCCAAATCGGGCTAGGGTTCCGTGAGGTTCCTCTTGGGGAGGAAGCTGATTAGGGGCCCGTTGAAAAAGGGATATCATGCAATGATATATGGGCATCATGGCAATGATGTGTACGTCTAAACATGGGCCAAGTACTTATGGCCCATGAACGAATCGCATTCAGCACAACACAAACACAAATACAAATTGATCCAATCAATCAAAAGGGTTGTAAAACCCTAATTAATTTAACACAATCAACCCATTAAAGGCCCAAAAATTATCCAATAATTTTATCTTAGTATATGGGCTAAACTGTAAAAAGCATTTCGACCCACATAGCAGTTATGCTGAAATGGGCTGATGTTGCTTTAACTTAACATAAAATGGGTTTTCAAGGGAGGGCCGAGTTGGTCCATGTGATGGGCCATCAAATCCTTGGCCCATAACCGATTTTGAGCCACCAAAAATGTGACCCATGGGGCTGTGATCAGACCCCATCGAACCATTAGTTCGGCCCAACTAATTTGGACCAAACTAGGTTAAATTGGCCTAGGGTTTGGTGTCCAAAACTTGCAACAATTCATATGAATCTGATCTGAAATTTTAACAACCGAAAATTGACAATCAATCACAACAAATAAACAATAATCTAGGGCTGCAAGTGTGATGGTCCAAATCTGATCCGGACGAACTGCAAACCTGCAAAAAAACTATTAATTGTAGATTGTAGATTTTCTGCAAAATCTTCCTTCTCGTGCTCCAACAAGTCTTCCGATATAAAAAAAATAGAAAAACCCTAATTTTCTATTACTTACATCAGAAAATATCCTAATAAATTTTTCTAAAAAGAAAAAAAATTATTACAGACCAATAATCAAATAAATAAATTCACGGGTGCGCAGATCTTGGCACCAATAAAGAACTCGATCTCCATCACACAAACAACCCAAGAACCAAAGAAATCACAGTAGAACAATTCTAAATTATATCAGAATATAATAAAAAATTTCAGATCAATTCATCCAAAAATTGAGAACCGAAACGGGAATCGTATTCCCAATTTTAGAAAAATTGCATTTTTCAAGGATCGTTCTTGCACCGAAATGGGACCAATTCTGAAACCAAAAGAAAGGGAGAAGTATACCTGATACGGATTCCACAAGTGTAACTCGCAAAGTGGTAGTTCATGCCCAAAGTGAATCCCAAAACCAGCCTCCACTAAAGATGGTGTAGCTTGAGATGAAGCCGGTTCAGCAACGCAGTTTTCAGCAAAACTGCAATCCAACAAATTGGATCGTACAAGGGAGGTGAGCACGAAATAATTCTGATATTTTCTTGCAAAAATCAAAAGTTGAAATTGATCAAGATCAGTCACAAAGATGGAGAACGAATTAGGGTTTCTAGGGCAGCAAGAGCAGAGAGAAAGAGATGATAGCAGAGTGTGTAACTGGAGTAGTTCGATCTCTCCTTTTATAAGCTTTAAGTAGCACCACTCCTAATTGACTTAAGAGGTTCCTAATCCAAATCTTTATTTGGATTTGGACTCTCTAAGTGGATAAGACTTATCCTCTTATCCTAATGGGTGCTTCATACCCTTATCCAAACCCATATTCGCTCATGTCACATGAATGCTTAAGCTGTCATGTGACCACTTGATTAATCCAATTAATCACGGGCTTTAGGCCCATTAAGCAAGTGGCTCACGTCCCTAGGTAGTTGCTGGCCCATTTAGGTTCACTGTGTATGGCGTGGGACCTCAACAATGACCTTACATTAGCCCACATGGGTTCGGCCCAACCTCTGTGAAAGGCCTGGCCGAATTCACTGTCAAGTACAGTGAACCCCTGAGTCCATCAGTATGGCCTCTTAATGGGCCCAACATTTACATTAAATGATCATTGAGTCCAGCCATCCTATGAAGGCCTAAGGTAATGGACTTAAGTAAAATATAGCCCATTAGGTAAAAAGCCCTTAATGGTCTCTTACACTTAACCTCTCAGCCCATAATGATCAAACACTGCCCGACAGGGAAGGACCTCTCCCTTGGTCGTAAGGTGCAATGTTGCATTGTCTGCTCGAATGGGTCCCGGGAATTAAAACCTTTTGCAAACCTTTTTCTTAAAACATATGTATATATTATCATATAAATGTATTTTGCAAAATAAATCTCAAACATGGCTGAAATTGACTGTCGACAATTTTGGTTTCCATCCGAGAAAGTGCAGTCCTGATCATTCACTTTGTCCGACAAAGGGGCTGATTTTGTCATTATGATCACCCACTCGAGTGAATTCTCAGATTGCCCCAACATACCTAGGTTTTGACCCCTAAAGGATCTCACTGATTGGCATATCAAAGACAACCCGATCCAACACCTAATGTAGTGTCATAATCGAGTCTAGGGGTTAGGTGTAACTTTCCAATTTTGCCCATCAATCTCCAAGGTCTAGGGCGTAATTGGAAATTGGTTTGGGTTCAGTGTTTCAAACAAACACACACTACATGTGCTTCAAGTCCAACCCTGCCAACTGAGACAGATTGCCCCAACCTTTTTGGCAGCACATTATGTGTCAGCCTTGACAGGATAAACTCCCCAAGTCTATCCAACAGTCGAGAACTTTCTAAACTAACACAAGTCTCATAGTTTAAAGGGTAATTACACAAAAACACACCAATCATAAAATGAAACAATTATGTACTTTTACTCATTTACAGTAAATGTATTAGTACATTAATTTGGTTGGAGCTAAGGGCATACACTGTCTAACAGAACAGGTGTGGTGGGGAAGAACTCCCAAGGTCGAAGACGAAGGTGAGGTGGTAGGGTGGTGGACACATGGAGGAAAGAGATTGGGGTGTGAAAAGGATTTACAGGGGGAAATTAAATTGGCACGTATTTAGTCGTCTAGGGTAAACCAAACGACACACATGCCAGTAAAGGAATTTAATTCAAATTTAATAGACTTGAATTCAATCAGAGTGGGCCACCTTTCTTATGCTGATGTAGCAAAGGGATTAGAAGGATGTTGCACTCGAAACGCTTAGTCTGAACCGGTGTTAGGCAGGCCGAATAATAAACCGAGTTTTAATTTTAAGCACCCACGTGCTAACTTAAAGAATCATGTGGGTTGGGGCAAGGGGTTGGAAATAGTTTCGACTGCAGACTTGGGTTTGGGTCTATCTTTGTCTAAAACGGCGAAATCTGCGAGTGCTCAGTTACAAAGGCGGAGAGATGAACAACTCAGTGTTCTAGTGGATGCCTAGAAGAAATTTTGAGATTCGAAGTTCGGTGCGACGTTCTTCAGAAAAATTGAATCCAAGGTATGCAAGATAGAGAAATGAAGAGAGGGAAGAACTGGACGAAGGCTGGGTGCACTGTAGCGCAGACAAGGAAGATCTAGGAGAGAGTTTAGAGGGCGGAACTAGCATAGGAAGTGTGAATGACGAAGGTGGATGCAATGTGGTTGAGATGGTCCTGCTGAATGCTGAAAGTCTTTTTCAAGAAGACTTAGAGGAAAAACAAATCTCTACTCCAGACGGCCAAGGAGGTACGATAGGGAATGGAAGCAGATTTGGGACTCATGAAGTAAATGAGACTAAGGACAATTGCCGGAATAACCCACTCTCAAGACTTCAGATCGGGCAAGGCGTAAAAGAAGTTGTAAACCGAGGGAACTTGCGGTAAAGCCAAAATGTACTAATAAGGGATGAACCAAGGGCTAAGAGGAGAGATTGCCATGGTGTCCAAAGGACTGAAGGGCTTCCCAACCAACCTAAGGAGACAATATTTTACCAATCCTCTGAACATGAAAGGGGGGCTGGGAACAGTGCCACTTGTACCTCTCCCACTTGCTGGTCAAACCCAGGTAACCAAGTGAATTCAGTTTGTGCTACTAATGTCTTTTCTATGTCCTATGTTCCAGATTCAGTTCCCACTCCAAGTCCAGCAGCCCGTGTATGTGTAGCCAACCAAGATGGTGGGTCAGCTAAGCTTATGGAAAAGGGTTTGATGGACTATGGGGAGATGGTGGAAGGAAGGCATAGGAATGAGAAAATATGGGAAATTATTGAAAGTATCTTCAGTGAAATTGAACAGAATGTGATGTGGAGGAAGGATTTAAAAGAAAGAAGAGGGGAGGGATCAATTGAGTGGGGAGAAGGAGAGGAAGGGAGAAATGGAAAGGAATTTTTAGAGAGGAAAGCGGTGGAGGGATCTAATAGAGAAGACTTGATAGCAGACTTTGTGGGGAAGCTTGGATGTAGAATGAAGGACTTGAATGATTTGAAAAATGGCCTACAGAAGAAGAAGAAGGAAATCAAAACAAAGAAAAGGAAAATGAGTGAAATTGAGAGATTGAAAAGGGATGTGGAATTTGATAAGAGCTTTGGGATGAAAGGTGATAGAAGAAAAGGGGAGAAGTAGTGGTGAGTAGTAGTAGGGAGATAAGGAAAAGGTGACTATGAAGATACTTAGTTGGAATGTGAGGGGCATAGGAAGTGCAAGGAAGAGAGCTACGACCAAAGAGGTAATTAAGAAGTATGACCTAGACATTGTTTTAATACAGGAATCCGAGAGAATGGGGTTTTATGATAGATGGGCAAGGAGTGTCTTGAAAGCCAGGGGGATTAGCTGGGTGGCTGCTCCCTCTTGGGGTGCCTCGGGGGGGATAGTGACAATGTGGAAGAGGGATGTAGTTTTAGGCATGGAGGAATTGATTGGAAAGTACTCAGTATCATTGAAGTTCAAGCAACAGGAGGACTGGTTTTATGTGGGTGCTCACAAATGTTTATGGACCAAATGACTAGAGAGAGAGAAAGGAATTGTGGGAGGAGCTGGCTGATATCAGAGGGCTTTGGGATGGGCCCTGGTGTGTGGGTGGGGACTTTAATGTGGTAAGATTCAAGGAGGAAACCAATAATACCAATCAAAGGGTGACAACTAGTATGAGGAAGTTTAACCGGTTTGTGGATGCATTTGAACTTAAAGAGATTCCCTTAGCCCATAAGATATTCACCTGGTCAAATCTCCAAGCAAATCCCATTTGCTCCAAGCTAGATAGGTTCATGTTCTCTTTGGATTGGGAGGAACATTGGGGGAATTTAGATTCTAGAGTTCATCCTAGATTGACCTCTGACCACTGGCCTATTGTGATCTGCAAGGAGCAGAGGAGGAGTGGAGGTCCTTCCCCATTTAAGTTTGAAAATATGTGGTTACTCCATTCGGGGTTCACTAAAAGAGTAAGGGAGTGGTGGAGTGAATGTAACCCAATGGTGGAATGGGAAGGAATGGGATTCCATAATAAATTACAATTTCTGAAAGCAAAGATCAAGGAATGGAATCAATTGGAGTTTGGAAGGACTGAAGATAGAAAGAGAGCTTTGATGGACCAAATTGTGAGCTTAGATGTGAAAGAAGAGAGGGGAGAGTTTGGGGAGACAAACAAGGAGCAAAGAAGAAGTTTGAGAAGACAGTTTAGAGGACTGCCTACATAAGGAGGAAATAAGTTGGAGGCAAAAATCTAGATGTAAGTGGCTGCAAGAGGGGGATAGGAATACCAGGTTCTTTCATTCTTTGTTTAATGGAAGGAGAAGGAGAAATTTTATTTCCAAACTAGAGGTGGATGGAGTTGACACAACAAGATGAGATTGTAGGGGCCTTTGTAGGACATTTTAAATCTATCTTAAGGAGGCCTGTGAGTAGGGGGTGTGGTTGGAAGGCTTGGACTGGCCAGATGTGGGGGTTGATAATAAGAGAAGATTGGAAAGAAGGTTTGAGTTGGAAGAAATTAAGGAGGCTGTCTTCTCAATGGATAGAACAAAAGCTCTAGGTCCAGATGGTTTCACAATGGCTTTTTATCAAGATTGTTGGGATACTTTGAAAGATGATCTATTGTTGATGTTTGAGGAATTTCATAGGAGAGGAGTGGTTAACCCAGGTGTGAATTCCACCTTTTTAGCTGTAGTTCTATAAAAGAAAGATGCATCCCACCCAAAGAACTTTAGGTCAATTAGTTTGGTAAATAGTTTGTATAAGATTGTGGTTAAGGTGTTGTCTTTGAGATTGAAGGAAGTATTGCCGGATATCATTACACCAAATCAAGGAGCCTTTGTGAGTGGAAGACAAATTACCGACCAAATCCTAATTGCTAATGAGAGTGTTGAGCATTTCAGAAAGGATGGGAAGAAGGGAGTGGTATGTAAGCTGGATCTAGAAAAGGCTTATGACTTGGTAGATTGGGACTTTTTGAGGAGCGTCATGTTCAAATTTGGATTTGGGGATAGATGGTGCAAGTGGATTATAGGGTGTGTTAGGAATTGTCATTATTTTGTACTAGTGAATGGGCCAGTGGTTGATTTCTTTCTAGCTATTAGGGGTATAAGACAAGGGGAGCCCCTCTTTCCTTTCTTGTTCACATTGATTGCTGATGTTTTGAGGAGACTAATTCATAGAGCTGACTCTAGGGAGGAAACCCCCTCACCCACCTACAATTTGCAGATGACACGATTTTGTTTTGTGAAGGAGGAAACTTGGGGTATATTAGGAACATGAACTTGGTGGTACTACTTTTTGAACGAATGTCAAATTTGAAGGTGAACTTTGAGAAAAGTTGTGTAGTGGGTGTGAATTTGGAGGAGCAAGAAACTAGGGAGAGTGCAGAAGTGCTAGGGTGTGTGGTCTTAGGATGGCCATTGAACTACTTGGGGTTTCCTTTGAGTGGCAATCCAAAGAGGGAGAGTTTCTGGAATCCGATGGTGGAAAGATTTGAGAAGAGACTTGTAGCTTGGAAAAAGAATTATCTTTCTCTTGGAGGTAGGACAACATTGATTAAGGCTACTCTAGCAAATTCACCCATCTATTTCCTTTCAGTGTTCAAAATCCCAGTAAAGGTTGCTAATAGATTGGAAAAAATGATGAGAGACTTCCTTTGGGAGTCGGGAGAGGAGAAGAGGGACCATAGGGTAAGCTGGAAGGTGGTGACCAGGAGTAAAAACAATGGTGGGTTAGGGCTTGGGAATATTAGAGAAAGGAATTTGGTACTCTTGGGGAAATGGTTGTGGAGATTCCCACTAGAGAAGGATAAACTATGGGCCAAAATAGTGGTAAGATGGGATGTTGGAATTCTGGCTAGGACCACAAGTGCCTCGCTTTGGAAAGCCATTCATGACTTATTACCAGTTTTCTCCCCTCTTATCATGTATAATTTGAACTTAGGCAACTCCATAAAATTCTGGGAACAAATGTGGGTGGGGAATGCACCTCTTAAGGACTAGTTTCCTTCTTTGTATGCTCTTTTTGATTTTAAAAATGAGCTAGTTTCCTCTTTTTTGACCCCATCATCTTCCATTTCTGGGTTTGGTTGGAATTTGGGTTTGAGAAGGGCTGTGAGAGACTTAGACCTAGACAGTATCTCATGTCTCCTCTTTATTCTTAATAATGTTTTCTTGGACCCTTTTAAGGATGACTGCAGAATCTGGACCCCCACCCCTACTGGTTGTTTCTCCTGTGCCTCTTTCTTTAAAGTACTAAGCCAGCCCACCAATCCTGTAAACCCCCCCCCCCCTTTCCTTGTTAATGAGGTTTGGTGCAGACGAATCCCTCCTAAGGTTGGTAGTTTTTGTTGGGAAGCCCTTTTGGAAAGAATCAATACTGGTGATCTGCTCCAAAAGAAGAGACCCAATACTTGTTTGTCCCCTCATCGGTGTGTTCTTTGTAAAGCTGATGGGGAGATTGGTTTTCATCTTCTGGTGTCTTGCCATATAGCAAAGTCTATTTGGGAGTGGGCTTGCTCTCTTTTTGGGTGTACCTGGATTCCTCCTTCGAATTTGCAAGGCCTTTTTTATCCTTCTTTTTCTAGGTGGCATATGAAAAGGGGAAGGACTATGTGGAGAGGACTGAGGGCAGCAATATGCTGGTCTTTGTGGGAAGAAAGAAATTTTAGAATCTTCTCTGATGTAGAGAGAGGTGATGAAGAGTTGAGGGCCTTGATCCACATAAGGGTTATTCAGTGGATGAAGTCCCTAGAGCTTTTCACAGAATATATAGTGGATGATATGCTGAGGAAGTGGGGTGAGATTGCTAGCTGTACCCAGACTAAAGCTGGGGTGAGTGTGTCTTGGACTCCCCCACTTGCGGGCTTCATAAAACTAAACTTTGATGGAAGTAGCATAGGGAACCCGGTCAATCAGGGATTGGGGGGTGCCTTCAGGGATGAGAATGTGGTCGTTTCTGCCATGTTATAAGGCCCAATTGGAGTGGGTGACTCTCTTAGAGCTGAGATCCACGCAGTTATGGAAGGTGTCCAGAAAGCTAGGGAGATGAATATCAGAAAACTTATAATTGAAGGAGACTCGGAGGTGGTGGCTGGGTAGCTGAACAAAGAAGAGAGTGGTTTATGGAGTAATAGTAACTTGAAGAGGAAATTCAGATGGCTGGTTCGAGAAATGGAAGTTAAAATCAGTTGGGTAAAAAGATCAGCTAATTCTTTTGCTGATAGGTTAGCTAAACAAGGGGTGGACAGGGATGTCATGTTTTGGGCACAGATGTATTTTAATTTTTCTCTTCATATGTTCTCTCTTTCTCTCTTGTTTCTTCTCTTGGGGCTCATAATGTAGTTGGAAAATAAGAAAGTTTGTCTTCCTCCTCTTTGTAATTATTGTGATAATTAATGAATTGTGTGTTATTGATAAAAAAAAAATGAAAAGCAAATGTAGGTAATGTTTTCTTATCAATTTAAACCATAATTGGAGGCTATTTGGATATGATTTATGCTTGATCATATCTGCACCAATAATTCGTAGTAGTTAGTGGTAGAGAAGATGCAAGAATTTTATTTTGCTAGAATCATAGGGTGCGTCTTTTTTATTTCTTATTCTCCTTTTTGGAGATGTGAATTTTTTGATAGATATGTTGATCCTAAATACTATAAATATTCTTCTTTAAACATTTTCTGGGATTTCATTAAAAAAATTTCAATTTTTTTTCTGAACATTCAATCATTATTTTGAATGTTCCCAAGTTTTATAATATTGTTAGCAGTGATGGGTGATATATCCACAAAATATCTCCATTTCCCTTGAGTGATATTCCTAGTGATATAAAACATTTTCAAACTGTTTTTTTAGAACCAGTAAGGTCCTGGTTTATTTTCATTCATAATAATATGTTTGTGTTTCTTATTTCCCTTCATTTATTTGGTGGCTCTTAGTTAATTACTTTTGACAATTATGGAGTTTCGGGTCATAGGAATCACCGTGATGTGCATCATGGTGTATGGTAAGTTGATATTTTTTCTACCTTCTTTGACTTTATGAACGCATTTCCTGCTTTATGCTATAAGATGTCACTTTTTATTCCTCTTTTCTGGAAGTGCTCTTTATTTGGTTATTGTTTACACTTTATTTCCTCAGTATGTTCTAGGTGGGGCGGGAGCAAAGTTAAGATTAAAATTTGTTTGAATTTTTTCATTTATAGGGAACATGGATTTGTTTTTTTTTCAAGGTTTGTCTTGGAATCTCAGTAGGCTTCTAATAGTTATGTTTAAAATTCTAGAGTGATAAGCTGAGTAGTTAGTAATTGAATTTAGTAGGAGCATGGCTGACCCTAGAGTCTATATATATTTTGAGTAAAAAATTAGGCAATTGATTTGTTCAGTGAAATTTTGCTTATTCCTGCTATGATGAATGATTCCCATAAACCCTAGAATGATTCTGAGCCCCTATCAAGTAATTCCAGGATCATCTCTCTCTTTCTTTCATGCTTTTTTATCCCTGTTTTTGATTCCAGTTGATCAGCTGTTGAAGTAGCTCTAAATTCGTTATTTCCATTAATCCTTCAAATTTTCATCCCAAAGCTCTACCTAGAACTCCAGTTTCCCGAAGTTTTCAGGTTTGAACATGTAGTTGTTTTTTCATCCCTTGTGTGAATGATCTCTGAACCTTGCCAAATTTAGCTTCTCCCTGCATATCATCACCTTTTTTGGTAAGCAACTTTAAGCTGAGACTATTAATAAGAAAAACTATTGCTGTTATTTTAGAGTCAACTGGAAGACACAGGAATTGGTACTGCTGAACTGAACCATACCTACTTTCATTTATATTTGGATTTGAATTAGATGTTATCCATCAAATTTGAATGTGAATTTAGGTTGCAATTGAATATTGAATAGTATAAATAAATTAAACTAAAAATGATCAATATTATATTATTAACTAAATCAACTAAAAATGGCTTTGGTATTGTATTTAATGAACAAAATGTATTGAAAATTACTTGTATGAAACTTAAATCTATGACAATTTAGTAAAAACACAACATTTAAACCTACTCTTCTAATAGATACAATATAAATTTTAAACACAACATTCAATCACCCTTAATGGGATTGAATTTGAATTTGAATTCAGACAATCAGATACTGTTTGCAGCCCTAAACCACGGATCTTGCAGGAAAGTATGCCAAACAATTTGCAGCTCTAGAAGTCCACCTGAATGAGCAGTTCTTGAAAGAAGTCAACTTTATAATTTCTAATTACTCCATTCCCTAGCATCATCTAATTTATAATATATTTATGCTCTAATATAATTAACCACATCAAGAGGTCCTAAAAATCCGGGAAGAATGTTTTCCAGCATTTTTTTGGTAATAATTTTCAACATTCCTTATCACTTTCAATTCTAGAAACTCCTTGATTACCTAAACAGAAGTAGCTAAAATTTAATTTTCTTTTCCCAAGGTCTGTTGCTAACCATTCAGCACCCTTTTCCAGTTTTCTAACAGAAAATCCCATGACAATCTCCCACCTCCTCAAATAAGTCAAGGGGTGCAACTCAGGTTGGCCCCATTTTATAGTGCTTTGGGCTTGGGCCTTCAAGCCAGGTCCATTCAAATTTTGACAAAAGCCCAACCCGAGCACACCCAAGTTGCACCCCTAAATAAGTCATCCATGTTGCTTTAGGAACCAAATTCTTGTATCCTCCTTAGTTGGACTAAATAAAACTGCCTTTATTTCTTCCGAAAAGTTTGTTTACTCTTCAGTTTCAGAATCTCTTAGGGATCTTCTAAAACCAAGTCCTATGAAAGGTCCATGTTTGCAGAAGAAACCAATTCTAATATGTATTTTCTTTTACTGTTAGACAATGCAAAATTCTAGGAAAGAGAGATGTCCATGGTCAATCAATACTTGCACAAATATCTATACTAAACTCAAATAAAAATAACATCTATCAAAAAAACTGAAATAAAAATAAAGAAATTACAATCCACAGTTATGTAAATATTCATACAAAACCACCCTGAATACATAAACATGAGACTATTAACAAAGTTGAGGGCTTGTGTTGGATTTTAGATTGGAACATTTGTGTTGATGAGCAATATGGAAAATTTACGAAAAAGATAATTTGATCAATATCAGTAAAAAAAAACTAACTTATAAACCAAGAATGAGAAAGTTGAAGACAGTGTTGATTTAGAAATAAAGATCATGGAAGGTGATATGCCAAGCTTGGGCAATGTGGAATAATCCATCTGACTTGAAGATAAGATCAAGTTCAATTACTTTCTGGATATTCTTACTTTAAAGATCTTTTCTGGGTCATATATGACAGACTTGCACTTTAGTCTATGTATGTTGAAACAGATTTAGGAGTTCTTTTTTTTTTATTTTTATCAACAATTTTTAGATGTTTTCTGTGAGATTCTGCTATGAATTTGATTAGTCCATTCATGGTATGTTTAAAATTTCTAGTTGTACAATGACTAGTTGGTAATTTATAATGTTCTGATGGTATTCTTTGATATTTATGTTATTCTGGAAAATTTGATGAACAGTAGGACCTTATATGAAAGACCGCATAGAGATATTGAAGCTTGGGAACTTGTATGTTTTCTTTTACCTTCGTCTATCAGTTGAGTTTTTCATTTCTCTTTTTCCTTGGTATTCTAATGAATGCGTTTTTGTATCCAAGTAAAAAATCTTATTCATTTTTTTTTCATCCAAGATTTATTTTGTTTCTCTAAGATATACGTACAAGTATTACAGATATAAACTTCATCTCTATTCAATGTTTATTTTTTATTTTTCATTTTTTTGCAATAAATCAGTTGAAGAAATAAAGTCAAGTGTGAACAGTCGTAGACTAGAGAGAATGTTATGAATGGTGGCACCCAGTCTCTTATTTATATTAAATTAATAATGTAAATCTCAGCGTAAGGACAAGAATGTCCCTGCTGCTAGTGCATTAAGTATTACAACACTCCCCTTAAAGTGGATATATATATATATATATATATATATCATACATACCCAACTTACTACACAGATCATGTCATCAGCTATTTACAATCTTTAGTGAATATTTCAGTCAACTGCTTTTGTGCTGAATGGAGTTACAGGCAACACTAGTAATTTTCCTATTGTCATAGTAACATGGTACTAGAAATTGGAAAAGCCAACTCTTCTAACAGGTTTGTCAACCACCAAACTACAAGTATACCATGAAACATTACTCTATATTCCATCTTTAAATTTGACCTTGCCATAATAGTTTGTATTTTAATTCTCCATGTGCAATGTAGGTTGCCTATCAATCATTAAACTTGTCTAATCAGCACCTGCATATACTTTCACTCTGAAATGCCCATGTTTGGAGAACAAAATCCCTTTGTCCAAGATATTTTTTAAAGCATCTAAGTATGGTGGTAAGGCAAGAGTGATTGGTCCGCTTGAAAGACAGATGACTAGGAACATGTGGGGAAAAGAAAAGGTCTCGGTGAGAGGGATATAAGGATGTTAGCAAGGGAAGCAGGAAGGTAATGATTTTCTCAATGCTCTCAAGACAATCTCGTGTGGAGGTTTTTGGGGCTCTCCTGTTTATAGATGAGTGGGTGAGGCTATAAAGGGAGACAAGAAAATGACAAGAGGGAACTTTCTTGTCTTAGAAAGGCGGTTCTAATTCACCACATTCATAACGGGTAAGCTCCTCTAGGGTTTTGCCACATGTATAATGAGAATCTCTTGGGATCAGGATTTTCTTGCTTCCTAAGACTCTCATGTGGGCACCCTTATAGCTATAGTGTTACGACTCATTCAGACCACGACTACAACCATTGGCTACTCACCTATCACATGCGACTTACCCACCATTAAACAGGTCTATAGTCGTAGAGCACATGCAACACCTTCCCTGGAATGATTCCAGGCGCAAGATAATCCCATGTAACAACTTGAGTAGAGCACCTGTAGTAAACTGAGCCATATATATGAACTCTATCGATCATATAATAAAGGCATCAAAAAAACCCTTTCAATTTTCTGTCTTCTTCTTTAGAGGTCGGTTCCCCTCGAAGGAACTCTATGATAGGCAGTAACCTATGATCAAGTATTAGAGGCAGGTTTCATGGCTAACTCCCGAGCCTCAACGATGGAGACGAAGGTAAATCAGGTGGAAGAGGACCTTAAAAAGGTGAACACTAACCTAAAGGACATCAAAGAAGCCTTATCGGCGGTGCTATCTAAGGTGGATCAGATGTTTCAGGGCAGAAACAAGGAAAGTGATCAAGAAGGGTTGAGTGCAAATGGTGACCATTAATCGAGAGCGATGATGATCCAGTCCCCTGGATTTTTCGAGCTGAGCAATATTTTGATTACAATGAAGTACCTGGGCTGGATAGGGTGCCCTTGGCTTGACCCGACTGATCCAGTCACAACTCGATTTGGGCCATCAAGGTTCATGGACTATGATGAGACATTGTCAAAACTCAGGCAATTTGGATTGGTGAGGGAGTATTAGATGGAGTTTGAACACTTAACTACCCGCATTCAGGGTGGTCAGAGAAGGCCTTAGTTGGCTGTTTTGTTAGGGGGTTGAAGGAAGAGATTAGGTTGGAAGTGAAGGCCATGCAACCGGGTATGGTGATGGCTGCAGTCAGGTAAGCCTAGCTATAGGATGAGAAGTTGAACCGTGTAAGAAGGCTGGACTGGTCGGGTGTATCGGTTAATAGAGACCCGGTCGGAGTTGTTAAATAGGATGGGCATCTGGGGAAATCACAACAGCAACCAAGTTGGGCCTAATATTCCCTTTAAGAGGCTGACATGGGCCAAGATGCAAGCTAGAAGGGAGAAGGGGTTATGTTACAATTGTAAAGAGAAGTTTGGGCTTGGGCATTGTTGCAAGGCCCAACAAGCATTTTTGTTACCTCTCCCCTGACTGCAAGGTGCAATGTCACACTCTCTACACAGATGGGTCCCAGGAATTAAAACCTTTTTGCCAACACTTTTCTTAAAACATGATATATATAAATATATTTTGCAAAACAAATCTCAAGCATGGTTGAAATCCACTGCTAGTAGTTTAGGTTTCCATCAGAGAGAGTGTAGTCCCGATCATTCACTTTGTTCGACAAAGGGGCCGATCCTATCACTATGATCATCCACTTAAGTGAATTCTCAGACTGCCCCAATATACCCAGGTTTTGACCCCCAAAGGATCTCATTGATTGGTATATCAAAAACAACCCAATCTGACACCCAGTACAGTACCATAATCATGTCTAGGGGTTATATGTAACTTCCTAGTTTTGCACATCAGTCTCCAAGGTCCAGGGTATAATTGGAAATTGGTTCGGGCATAACATTCACTGCATGTGCTTTGGGTCCAACCTTAGCTGCCCCAACTTCTTTGGCAGCACATCAGTATCAACCTTGGCAGGATACTCCCCAAGTCTATCCAACGGCTGAGAACATTCTAAACTAACACGAGTCTCTTAAGTGTCCAGTTTAAAGAATAATTTTACAAAAACATACCAATGACAACATGAAACAATAATGTACTTTTATTCATTTACAATAAATGTATTTGTACATCAAACTAATTGGAGCTAAGGGCATACACTGTCTAACAGTTAAGCTTGTGGAGGAGCTTAGCTAGGTAGTGTTCGCACAATGGACGAAGATGTGTGATGTCTACAAGATGATGGGCTTCAAAGTGTGGCTCATGCATCACAGGGTAGTGCAGTTAACGCACTACTTTTGGAAGGTTGGATTGGTTACCTCCTCGCCCATTGGTGTGGGAAGTGCTGTCGAGTTGGAGAAGCAGCTGCTGTTGGTAGAGGCGTCCATTGCTGCTGTAGGATATGCCTCGCTCATCAGTGCTAGGGACAAAATGTTTATGTGAAATTGCAGTTTTGTACTTATGGTCATTACTTTATTTTGTAAAAAACTTTGTGGTTCCCAACTTGTAAAGATGTCATTATTAATCTCTTTCAATAATGGCAATGTGGTTTTTGTTCTTACTTAGAGATGTGTACAGAAGCTTATATTCCTTGTTCTGTTTGTTACTTGTCATGGATGGGTTAAGCAATGTGATCTTATGCAAATTAACAGACGGTTGCGGCATGGGTACTTGGTGCGCTATGGACCATACTTCTCTTTGAGTGCTTCATGGGGGTGTAGCGTGGCCTGGAGGACATCACACATTCATTTAATAAGGGGCGGATATATAGCTGCTCGTTCATTTCATAAAGTATAAAAGAAGTGGGAGTTGTATTGAACCCCATAATCAGTTTTCTTTGAAAGCCCTAGAACTATTGCTTATCTCGGAATTGCATTTGAAGATCTAGGAATCACTCCTAGATGTAATTTCATCAAACAACTCGAGTAACCAGTGGTTTCAAAACTTCATTTATTCATTACAAACGTAAGAAAAGGAACAATATAGGTTAGGACGTTGTTCACAGGAGCCACTGCTTCATGTAATGGTAAAAGCTTGGCTGATGTAGACAAGCATGAGACTGCAGGTTTGAACTTGAGAATAACCACTTTGTGCCACCCCCCAAAAAAAAAGTAAAAAGAAAAAAAAGAAAGAAAAAAGAGATTAAGTCTGTATCCAGTCCGCCCTTCTCAAGATCAAGTATACTGAAAATTTATTAGAAAAATGGAAAAATTTCAAAAAACCCTTGCACATTCAAGTTTCTGTCTTCCAGTCTTATAGGTTATTGTACAAATCTTTTTATTCTTTCTACTAACAGCTTTTGCCCGGAGATATTTGATGGATGGGTCAATATTTATTATGATGTTTAGTGTTTCTTTCTTCCAGCTTAGTACAAGCATAATTCGAAAGTATAGTGGACCAGTGGATTTGTGGTTGTCAGTCTTATATGCCCACTATTACCAAAGAGGACAAATGCATTGCTTGCTTAATGAGAACCCTTGTAAAAGCTTCCTTGTAATGTCACAGCATGAGAGCCAATGGATCTGGTATGCGTACCTTTCTTTCATCTTCTACTTTATGAAAATGCCCTTGTCTGTTAAAGTTGGTAAAGAAATATTTCATTAGGCAAACATGAAAAAGCTAATGCAGGGGGCAAGCGAATGAACCATAGCTAGGGGTGCAACTTGGGAAGGTTTGTTAGAATTTGAATGGGCCTGGACCTGTGTAAGTTCTTCAAATCGGTTACCCAACCTGCACCCATAACCATATCCCTGCCTCTGCACTATAATACATGGGTCAGCAAGTTGACATTCTGGATCATTCAGTTTCTGGGGCCTGGCCTTGATAGGGCATAACCCATATATCTTGTCAGAGTTGTTTCTTTGATCCTTTTTATATTCTCTTCTTTTGTGATTCTGTAGGTTTCGGAAACTGTTTGTCTCATTCTCCAGTTACACGTACGTGAATACCCTCAGAAAGATGATCATTTAACATTTTGAGGTAAGTAATACCCCCACCCCCAGCTGCACATTTGTTTATTACTGGAAAACCCAATTAATGCCTTGCTGTTTTCTTTTCAGTTTATACACTTCTGTTTGTCGGAAGGCTGACAAATGGAGGTGAGGGAATTGTAAGAAGGTTTGGCTTCAAAAAATCTGTAATAGTTAAGGCTAATGGTTTGAAAAGAGGTCAATGGATATAAGATTAGTGTTTTCGGTGATTGCCTTAGTGTCATCGTTTACATGAAGTTTGACGATAAACTGTTTTCATGGCAAATTCAAACAACTATTTTGGACGCAAGGGAAACTTCTTTGAATCATTCCATTGGTGTCTTTTTCAACATGTTCGTCGTTGCAATAACACTACTGCTTATTCTCTTTGTACTTTTTTTTGGTAAAATTCTCTTTGTACTATATATTTTAATTGTTAGTTAAATTCTATATTTTAATTGACATTTTCTCTTCTTAGTTTATGCCTATTAACAAATTTAATAATTGATTTATATATTTATTAAGATTAACGATAATTATGTTGATTTTCTGAATTAAGATATATAAGTATATCTTAGTGGTGTTTGCCAAGTCTTTCTAAAGATTTTTCAAAAGCTCAATTGATCAAAAGACCTACTGAGCTTTTGGGGGCTGATCTTTGAAGACAGACCATTTGTTAACATGCGCTTCTAAGCAATGTTCAAAATATTGGTTTTGCACAATGTTCAGAGAACTGGACTGGGCATAGAATTGGAAAAGGGAGAGGTTTTTGGGTCAAAGATTCAAGTAGGGTTTAATTGGAGGTTGAATCGTGATGATGTGGCATATACATATATATCTTACAAGTCATAGATACTAAATATATTACCAATGTTTAAGTTTTTTAATTTACATTTTCTTTAAAATACATGCATAATAAAGTAACATATACAATAGTCATTAATTGACACAAATAAAGAGATGGGCTAGTGGTAATTAAGTAATACTTGAAAGCAAGAACTCATGGGTTCAAATACTATTGTACACGTTTTAAATTTCAATTACTTAATAACCTGAAATGTTTCATGAAATTGGGATCGGCTCATCTGATTTTTGGTTAAACTTGTAGGTCAGTTGGTTTTCACCGGTTTCTAGTTATTTCAATGGCTTAATCGATTCGAATGGCTGGTTTGGTCAAATTTTCTACATACATGTATTGCATATCATATTGTAAGCTTGTTGGGCTCGATAGCGTGAGATTGTCACTCTTGTGGGGGCTTCAAGGTGATTTGAACATGGACATAGTCTTTAGGGTGCTGATGGTTCAGTTAACCAAATTATGGGCCTCTTTCCAAACCAAACCGATGGTACCATTTTTAGGAAAATTGGTAACTGAAATTGAATAAAAGCCGATCAGTTAACTGGTTAATTGGTTCGGTAAATCGTCGATTTGGTTCATCGGTTTTTTGGTTTTTTATTTTTATAATATATATTAAAATAAATATATAAATATATAATAAAGAAATTAGAATTTTAGAAATACATGTAAAATGTTATATTATAAATAATAAATAATATATTACATATTATATATTATAGATATATGTGAAAAATATATATAATATATATAAACATATGTTGGTTTTATATTCGTTAAACAAAAGTGAACTGATACCTTCAATTTTTCAAAAATATTGAACTAATTAGTTCGGTTAACTAGAATTTTCAATTCAGTCTTGTTAGTTGGGTTTGGCTTTTCAGTTTTTCGGTTTTTAATGATCAACTGTAGCAGCCTTGATAGGTAGGATCTGGTTATAGCTATTTGCTGGCTTGCCCATTCCAGTTGGGGAGCTAAGGCAAGGGGCTTAAGTATGTAAGCTTGGGCTTCGCGGTTCAAAAAAGCATATTGTAAGATTGGATATGGATGTGCATCACTATATGCTTTGGATATACATTGATATAATGGAAAGATATAGATACACTTGGATGCATTGGGGAAATTCTTACAAATCCCACAAATACATCAATAATACCAAGTTTAAATACTGTAGGAATACACACTTCAATAGTTTACATGAAATGATACATTACAATCAAATCAACAATACAAGTCTAAGAATGTAGATATACGATAGTTTCATTGATAATATGCCAAACAATGTGTGATCTTCCAACCTACAAAAAGTTTAGTACAAGATACATTAAATTGTTGTTAGATCTTTGAGTTTGAAAGATAATTGATGGATTCATCTTATAGTTGTTACTTGCCATTAAAATCATTTATAATATACAAAATTAATTGTTTTATTAATTTTGGGATTTTTCCTAAAAAATTAAGAAAAAAATCATTCCGCATAAAGTATTGTTAGATCAATGAGTTTGATTGATCATTGATATATCCATCTTATGGTTCTTTTATGCAATGAAAATCATTTAAAACATATAAAAAATACTTTTTTTAATTATTAGATTTTTTCCAGTTTTGGGGGTAAAATTCATATATCTAACAAGTTTTGACTAGTGGTAAAATTGGATATGTTGATAGTCCAAAATGTTAATAAACAACTTCAAAAAAGTTCGGACAAATATTCAATAGCAATTAATTGACCTACGTAATGAAGTTTAAGAAAGAGAGTAGGAGAGAGAGCGTGTGAGTCCAATGTCATGACTCACAAGAATTAATTGTATTAAATAAAAGAGAGGGATGGCTGTCCTTGATACAATAGGAAGCACAATTCAATGTCTATTAGAATTACAATTACAATAGAAAGAAGTAACGGGAAAGAAATTAAGTTTCCCAATAGGAAACTCTATTGTTGCATCTTCCATCAAGGCCTCAAGAATATTGGGCTCATTGCCCTTGATCTCTTACAATCCCCCGTAAACCCCATTGTTGCCTCTTCTATCAAACCCCATTGGTGCTTGAACTTCTAGTTTGAACAAATTGTTGAAGAATGTCTTGGGCTTATAAGGGTTTGGTGAATATATTTGCAAATTGTGAGCTAGATGAGACGTATTTTGTAATTCTGTTTTTTTTTTGAGCCCCAAAATTTACTCCCGGTGGAGGGGTGCCCACCGAAATTTTATTAATATGTAGAAAACTGTGGAGGGGAACGTGAAACCTTACCCCTCGCTCTATATAAAAGGGAGTCTGACTCGTATAAACATTAAGCGTCCAAGCAACCTAAAATCAATAAATTCTCAAAAAAGGAAGGCCTAAACCATCTGCTGTAATCAAGTACTATACGTGTGAAGGAAGTGTATTTGTGCAATCATAAACAGTCTTTTGAGACTCTAAGCAACCAAGCTTCGCAAGAGCATCCGCCGGTTGGTTAGCCTCTCTGTAAATATGGACACAAAAGAAGTCCAATCTATTTCTAAGCTCTTGAACCTGAGATAACCAAAACCAAAGTTTCCAAGGGGTTGTACAAGTACCATTGAGAATATCAATTAGAAGTTTAGAGTCTGACTCCACCATTATCTTCTCTAAATTAAGTGCAACCGCCAGGTGTAAGCCATCCAGCAAAGTCATAGCCTCTACAGCTAAATTGGAGTCTGAACCATAAGTGTTAGAGAAAGCACTAATGAAACAATTTTTTCCATCTCTGATGATACCCTCTCCACCACATGGGCCAGGATTTCCTCTAAAAGCACCATCAACATTCAACTTAAAGTAACCCTCTGGAACTTCTAATAAATGCACCACCTTGATGTACCTATTCTTAGTGGGATGAATTCGCAACCCCAAACCCTATAGAGAGCTGTTGAGTAAAACTCACTCTATGGGTGAGATTTAGAGGAGAGGATACCTCATGAATCCATCGCATCACCATATTAGAGCATCTGAATTTATTTTCTATTCTGCGCCTGTTTCTTTCCTTCCATATTTTCCAGACTGCAAAACAAGCAACCAGCCCTACTGTAACAGCCCATTGGTTTTTTTCTGAGGCTGCTGAAAACCAAACAGAGAGGAGCTCCTTAATACTCTCGTTACCCCTGAAGGGAAGCCCAAACAATCGGCTAAAGAAAAGCCAAACTCTTCTAGCTAGACAGCCATGCACCAACAAATGATTAACATTCTCCTCTAAGTGGTCACGGCAATAGACACATCTGGATACAAAAGGGATCCCCAACTCCTTTATATCAGAGTCCACCCATACCTTCCCCACCATAAGTTTCCAGACAAAGAAGCTTATCTTAGTGGGCACTAGAGCATTCCAAACTACCTTGTACCATTCCACCGTAGAATGAGCATCCCTATAGAAGGACCAAGCTGTTTTAATAGAGAACTCCCCTTTCATTTCAGGAAGCCAAACTATCTTGTCTTGTCTGTTAGAGAGCTTTACACCTGACCTCTGAACATGTCGGAGAGCCTCATCCTCAAGAAACCTCCTAACATGATCCAGACTCCAAATTCCTGCCTCATCAACAATATCACAAACTCTCAATTGCAAATTAAGACCATCTAGCTGAATGAATTTCCCAATTAAAGGACCATCATGGTTCAATTATCCAGCCAGAAGCTGATTTCTCTCCTTCCCGCTAACCACCTCGAGAGAAGGACTAAGTCACCTCTTAGTTCCATGCTCACCTTCTAGGTATGAGAAGTATAGCACGAAGGGATGGTTGTATAGGAATGATCACCCTTCAGCACCTTGGCTCTAAAGAATTCAGCCCACAAAGAATTTTGAAACAACACTCGCCACAAAGCTTTCAACCTGAGTGCTTTTTGGACATCAGATAAGCTTTTAATGTGCAGCCCACCTTCAGAAAAAGGACTCACAAATTTCCTCCAAGCTATCCAATGGTGATGACTACCTGTCTCTGAATTAGACCAAAGAAATCCTTTCATCAATTGATCCAGGCATTTGATAATCTTCTTGGGAGTTGCAACTGCCGACATCAAGTATATCGGAATACTTCTCAATACATGTTTAATTAGGACAAACATACCTCCAGCTAAAATCATTTTCCCTTTTCAGCCAAAAATTTTAGTTGCCACTTTCTGCACAATCCCATCAAATGCTTCTGCTTTCACTCGGCCCTTACCAATGGGGATCCCCAGGTAGGTGAAGGTTAGAGACTTATGTACGTAGCCCATGATTGAATTTATGATTTGGATTCTGCTATGAGAGGCTTTTGTTGAAGTGAAAAAATAGTTCTTCGCCTTGTTCACCAATTAACCCGAACATTGCACGTACCTTCGGATTATTGACATTACTTTGTCTAACACCTGCTTGGACCCTCTTGTGAAGATAATGGTGTCATCAGCATAGAGATTGTGGGTGATAGGAGGGCATCCCCTGTGAGTCACATAAGCATTTGCAGGATACTGTACGCCCAGCTTGGACAAGTTTCTGCTGAGTACCTCCTCTGCAATGATAAACAAATATGGCGAAAGGGGACCCTTGCCGCAAGCCTCTGGTGGACTGAAAAAACCCTGTGACTGCTCCATTCCAAAGAACTGGAAACCAACAATTCACAACCATTTTTCTAATAAGATCAATCCAATGTTCACTAAAACTGAACCGTCTCAGGACTTTGAAGAGGAAGTCCCAATTCAGCCAGTCGTAGGCTTTAGGCATATCCAGTTTTAGCACAACATTTCCCCCCACAACCTTTTTATCAATATCTGTTACCATTTCCTGTACCAAAGATACATTATCCATGATGTTTCGCCCCTGAATAAAAACACCTTGTTCTAGTGAAATTAACTTAGGTAAAATATTAGGTAGTCTTTTAGTAAAGATCTTTGCAATAAGTTTGTAGTAGAAATTACCTAAGCTGATGGGACGAAAATCTGTGAAACTCTCAAGGACCTTGCATTTTGGTATCAAAGAAATAAAGGAGAAAGTGTAACTCACCGAAAGCTGGCCACCATTAAAAAAGAACTAGACAACCCCTACCACATCTGCTCCAACAATGTCCCAGCACGAGACAAAAAAGTGTCCTGTAAAACCATCAAGCCCTGGTGCGCCGTCTCTGTCCATGGCATGGACCACCTCTTGAATTTCTGTCTCAAAAGGTACGGCCAAAAGATTGGCATTGTCTTCCTGATTAACCACACATGGAATGGTATCCAACAATTCCTCATCACCAACTACGCCTTCCTCTAAGAGAACACTACAAAAATAGTTTACAGCACCTTGTTTCAACTCCTCAAGGTTAAAAATCCAATCACATGTGGAATTTTTAATCTTGCTAATTATGCTCCACATTCGGTTAAGCTTACAGACATATGAAAAAATTTTGAGTTTCTATCCCCCTCTTTCAACCATTTAATTCTCGATTCCTTCCTCCAGAAAATTTCCTCCTGTTTGTGAACTTCATGAAGTTTCTTCCTCTCCTCCCTTAACTCCGTGGAGCTAGCGGTAGAGTTCATCTATAAATGATTCAATTCAGCCTGTTGAACCCTGTCTTCGGCCTCCTTGACAACCTGATGAACATTCCCAAAGACCTCCTACTTCCATTGCTTGAGTTTACTCCTTAATTTATGTAGTTTGAGAAATAAACTCATCAATGGATTGGCATGAACCTCCTTAGTCCAACAATCCCTGACCATCGTGTGAAAAGAGGGATGAGAGTGCCACATCTGCTGAAACCTAAAAGGTTTAGGACCTGTTTGCCTTTCCTCCTCCATAGAAAAAACTAGAGGGCAGTGGTCTAAATAGCTGCAATTAAGATGAGTCATAGGCTTCAAAGGGAAGGATTGCGCCCAGCTTGGATTAACCAAAAGTCGATCTAGACGAGCCCAAACACAGCCCAAGCTCTCTCTGTTATTGCACCAAGTAAATCGACTTCCAGTTAAACCCAAATCAACCAGTCCTGCAACATTTATTAGATCCACAAAATCCTCCATTGTAGACACATCAAGATTTCTTCCCCCCACTTTCTCCTCTCTACAAGTGATCACATTGAAATTTCCAGCTAACAACCAGGGTTTAAAAATACCAGAGGCTAAGTTCTGAATTCTATCCCAAAGAGACATTCTTTCTAGCCGATCACATTTGGCATAAACTATAGAGAGAATGAAACTCTCATTGGTAGTGGTGGTGACTTTCACCGATAGGATTTGATCACAGTCATCAATCAACTGTACAGAGAAAAGGCTATTCCAAAAAATAACAATTTTACTATTGATGTTCACCATAAAACCAGTCATATTGAGTCTCCTACTACCACTAACTTATGCAGTTTACAAAGTTATTTCAGATGAGTGATAGAGGGATTATTTGCAATCCCTCTAATATTCCAGAAACGATCATTCATTAAGAACATCTAGAAGTAGTCATACCTTGGCCAGTCTGCGATCTGATAACTAGTTTGTTCTCACTCTGTACATATATTTTTCGAGGCCTTTTCTTGCAAACCACTTGTGTCCAGTTCGGTTCCACTTCTAGGCCGACTTCGTCCTCAGATAAGGCGTAGGAAGAATTTTGAGCTCTCTCAGTAATTTTATCGAATAGCTCGGCATTAGAACTGAGGCCAGTGTTGTACCCCCTACAAGAAAGCCTCTCGTCCAATTCCAACTTGGATTGTTGCAGCTCCTCTAGACTCCAGATTCTATCAGGTTTCCTAGACGAGAAAAAGATCATCTCCAGACTGACTGGCCGAACAGGCTTCAAACTGATATCATCTTTAGAAGCAAAAGATGTCCACACCCCCTCTGCAAGTAATATCATCTCTTCTAGGATTTCAGGTTGCTGATCCTGGATCTCTTCTGTGTCTGTGTTTTCTATCACTACAACTTCTGAGACCGGTGCTGGGGTTCTTCGAACCTCCTGGTAAACCTGCTTCACAGTTTGTTTTTTCTTGGGTGCTTCAGGATTACCAGGCATTTTATCTGAAGTGGGTTTTAGACTTGGCGACTTCTCCCTCAGATTTTGAATTTCTCTTCAGTTTTAGTTTGCATTCCCCCTCACCATGACCATGTTTGAAGCAGAAAGCGCAATATTTGGGGAGGTTCTCATAAACAATTTTCTACCAGAAACCTTCCTTGCTGAGCCCAACCCAAACACGACTAGGGTTTTCTTTTTGCAGATCCACCTCCACGCAAACCCTAGCTGCGGTTGTTTTGGTCAAATGAGCAATAGTCGGATCAACTTTTAGCACCCTTCCTACTACATGCACAATTGATTGCAGGTACTTGTCATTGTACAAATTGATCGACAACATTGGTAGATAAATCCAAAGAGGAACCACTAATGGTTCCCAATCTAACTCCAACCCAGGGGTCCATTTCAGAAATCTTAGCAGAAAGTCTTTGATAATAACAGCCTCTCTCAGCCAAACCCTAAGGTATTCCTCCTCACTTTCAAATCTGAGAAGCACATGTCTCGGATCTAATGCAGTGACCATAATGGCTTTTTGGAGTCTAAAAGTACCTACCAAAAATTCCCTGATGTCCGCTAGGGAAGGACGACCATACGAACATTTTCCTACCAAAGCAAATTGGAGAGGGGAGAGAGATTTCTCAATACCTTCTTCTGAGAACAGCACCGCCGATTCTCCCCATTTGATCGAAGGTACCTTCAAAGGAATATCCACCGCTGGTGGATCAAGAACAACAGAAAAAGGATTCACGATAGCAGCAACCACCGAAGCAAAGGAAGGAGCACCTCGAGAATCCCCAGGCTGCTCCCCCATTTTGTTCCAGTTTCCCCCCTACATATCTTGTAATTCAATATGTTTAGTTTTGACAAGTAAAACAGGGTTAATGGACGTATAGAATATAATAAGATTATCATGAAATAGTTGTAGCGGTGTTAGATCTTAGAAATGTGAAGCCAATATGGAGAAAAGCAGGCCATATAAATTCAATGCTAAGAATGTGATAAAGCTTGATGCCAAGGAAGGAGAGATTCCCCATATCTTTAAGAGTACACTCCTAACTTGTAAATGATTTGTTATAATAACTCCTCATTATCACTAGTGTAAAGGGGATACACTTATATAATTCTGAAGTATCACCATGGACTAACTACAACAGCAGAACTACAGGCTCTGTGATTGTCTGGTTAGTAGGATTTGTCCAAAGAGGACACTCTTCACCCTTCAATTGGACGTAAGGCAAAGTAACTAAAGCAAGTTGTAGTCTAGGAAGCAAATAACTAAAAAAATTGTTTGTACGATAGATCGTCTCCTTTGAGACGAACTACCTTTAACTGCCTAAGGACTATTTTGTAATTCATGTTCCTTGCCCATGCATGAAGCAAGACATCTATTCATTTATAAATAGCAGGGTACATGACATGAAGGGGGTCATATTCAAAATTCGAATCATTTGATACCTTTGGAGTCATTTTGTCACCAATGACCTAACCATAGAGTTATTTCAGCTCTAACCGTTCTATCACTCCGAGCAATTGAGCATTCTAAACTTAGCATAATTCCGTCCTTTATTCCCTAAGAGTTTCATTCTCATCTTCCCAATCCAGTCTCATCCTTGATGCCTTTGTTCTAGTCGGTATTCTACTCTCTACCTCCAACTTAGACCATCTCTATAGTGGCATACCTACATTAGAATCTCTCAGCAGGATGCTGTCTCACAAGAATATTAATGTCACCGTCAGAGAAGAACAACAATAACCAGCACCAAAGGATATATCACCAGTTTCTCTAATGCATGCACATTAGGAAGAGTTCTCAAACGAAGATCCCATTCATGATCACCTGGCCAGTCTAGTTGGCAAAGTCTACGGCATGGAGGAGTGTCCCAACAAACTGGAAGCAAGGCTTGTAGTATTGGAACACAAGGTGTATCGGAAAGACAATTTTAAGAAACGTATCAGGATACATTTTAGATACGCATGGATACAAACAAAAAATCAAGATACGCATAAATATGATAGGAAATTCAAATAAACCATAAAAAATATATTAGTAACAATACTTACAAGTTTTATATGATTGTAAATAAGTCATTTAAATGTAAAAAAACCATTATTTAATATTTATATAAAATGTGACAGCAAGATATAATTAGTAACCATTGAAAAATGATGGAATAACTAAAATGTGAAAAAAGCAAAAAAAAAAAAACTAAAATGTGAATGTATATACATTAATTTTAAAATAACCAATATAATTTATCTTAATATTTATTAGTATATAAATTTTAATAATTAATTTCAGCATTTATTAACAAGTACCACTAAGGAAAGATAAAATTTACTTAAAACTAAAAATGTATATACTTATAACAAATAAATTGGAATGGCTTAGTGGCGAAGTTATAGGTGTTAAAATCTAGTGACTAAGGTTTAAGTCTTGCTATTGTTAATATTTGTAGTTTTTATACTAACAAAACAAAATTAATGATAGAGAGGATCATTAATTAATAGAAGACACTAAAATTCAAATTTGAATTTAAATTTGGCTATAGGACTATTTTTTTTGAAAATATAGGACTAATTAACTAATTAATGAAGGAAAAGTTAGACATAAATATAGGACTAATGAACTAATTAATGAAGGAGAAGTTAGACATAAATATAGGAGTAACAAATGACATTAATGAGAGAGAATCAATAATAAATATAAATTTACCAAATTAATGGAAGAAGGAGAACCGAAACAATTCGGTTTGTATCGGCCTATTTCGGCCTCGTATTGACCGATACATATCCGAAACAACCCGATGCGGGCCCGTATCGACTGATACATATGAAAAGAAATGGAGCAAATGATTTATATGCGTTCCATGTATCGGGTTCTTATCGGAATGGTACGTATTGACCGGTACGGCCCAGTACGTTATGATATTTTAAACCTTGACTGGAAGACATCAAGCACCAATGCTTCACCAAGATTGAGGAGAAGTAGGACCAACTTTTCAAATGGTTGAAAGAAAATTTTACAGCACTAGAAACCCAATGGTAGTAGGAGCTCTAGAGCCCAGATCAACATCTTAGCCATCGATCCACCATCACAATGACCAAGAACTGAATGTTGGGCCATCTCGAGAGTAGGAGCACCACCAGACTAATTCTTCGTAAGTCAAAACTTCACCAAGAATACCATTGACTCCACTTCGACCCTCGTCACCAATGGTGTGTCCGATAGACACTCCAGAACACCAGTTTAAACATTTATAATTTTTACCAATTCTCAAACAACTACTAACGCAGTAAAGGGATGAGAACGTGTCGAATCCATAGGGAAGCGAGTGAAAAAATAATATATACTTAGATCCGGACAAGAGAATGCAATCGGGAATGGCAGAAAATACGAAAATAAAATCTATTATTGCTGAAATTAAATGTTTCGAATTTAAACAAGACAATAAATAAAAATCAGAATATAATAAAGTATGGGAATCTACAAAGGAAATAAAAGAAATAAATTAAAAAAATGATCCAGAATTTGGATCTGGTGGTGGTAGTTGCAGATAGACCTGTTCATGGGCCAGGTGGCTCGACGGGCCGGCCCGGCCCCCGGACGGGCTTGAACACCTATATAGGCCCGCGGACTTAACCTCGGGCCAAAAAGCCCGG
>NW_010729167.1:2048727-2080417 GCF_000365185.1 Nelumbo nucifera
ATAAAAGAATAAAATAAACTAAGCACAAGAAGCAATTAAAATAAAAAGAAACCTACCACATTCATAACTAACAAAATAATTTCAGCAATTAAATAATCCTATATGATGCATGCTCTAAAACATATCAAATCCTAGATGTTGGAATGCAAATGCAAAACTTTTAAAATTTTAATTATTTTTTTAATATATTTTTCGATTTTTTTATTTTTTTTAATTTTTTTTGAAATTCGAGAAATTCAAATTCAAATTCAGATGTGAATTAAAATTTAAATTTAAATTCAAATTCGAAATTTAAACTCAAAATAAAAAATTTAAACAATTTCCTATTTAATGATTAATTATTCAATTAAATAACTAAAAGAAAAGAAATTAAATAAAACAACAATTAATTGTGCTAAACAGAATTGACAACTACCAAAAATAAATTCTAACAAACTAATTAATAATCTAAAAATTAAACTGAAAATAAAATGATCAAAAAGAAAATTATGCAAGAACTAGATTAAAAAAAAGAAAAAAATACAAATCTAAAAAAATTAAACCAAAAATAAAATAAACAAAAGAAAAAAAATAATCGGATTTTTTTGTATTTATATTTTTTTTCGTTTTTTTAATAAAAGAAAAACACAAATCTAAAAATTAATACGAAAATAAATTTAACGAAGAAAAATATGCTGCAAAAATAAATAAAATAAAATAAATGAAATTTTTTTATTTCTTTTTTTTGTTTTTTTATCTGAAATAAAAGAAAAAAACGAATCTAAAATTTAAACCGAAAATAAAACAAAATAAAATAAAGAAAAGAAAATTATGCTGCAAGAAATAAAATAAAATAAAATAAAATAAACAATTTTTTTAAATCTGAATAAAAGAAAAACACAAACCTAATAAAGCAAAAAAAATTGAACAAGAAGCTAAAATAAAGAAAGAAGAATAGATCTAGAAACAAAATGGAAGAAAAATAATACTAGAAAAAAAAAGAAATCGGATCTAAAAAAATTAAATAAAAATTCAAAAATCACTATTCAACTAAAAAAAGAGTTCGAAAATAAAAATAAAAAAATCAAAAGTAAAGTGGAATGATTACACCTGAAACGGAATCCAATTTCTCTTCTCTTCTCTTCCGTCCCGTAGTCCCGCAATGCTCCGGTATCCCACCTTTCGCTATTCCGTCCTTCAGAATCAAAGAGAAACAAGAATTAAACTGAGATAACGGATCAAGTAATAAAACAAAAAGGAAAAAATAATGAAATAGATCCGGAAAAAGTAAATAAAAATTTTTCTCTGTGCTTCCCCGACAACGGCACCAAAAACTTGGTGTGACTGAAAGTGCGTTGTTAAACACTCCGGAACACCAGTATAAACATTTATAATTTTTACCAATTCTCAAACAACTACTAACGCAGTAAAGGGATGAGAACGGGTCGTATCCACAAGGAAGCGAGTGAAAAATTAATATATACTTAGATCCGGACAAGAGAATGCAATCAGGAATGGCAGAAAATAGGAAAATAAAATCTATTATTGCTGAAATTAAATGTTTTGAATTTAAACGAGACAATAAATACAAATCAGAATTTAATAAAGTATGGGAATCAACAAAGGAAATAAAAGAAATAAATTAAAAAAAATGATTCAAAATCCGGATCTGGTGGCGGTAGCTGTAGATCGGCCAAACAGCTTGCAGAAACCCCTCCTGACAAGAACCAAGCGTTCGTCCTCTGTACAACCCTCAAACCCCTCGAGACACCTTAGCCTTGAACCGAACAAATTCAGATTTACAAAACAGAGAAATGAACAAGAATTAAATTTAAAAGATTTCATAAATAAAAATAACAGAAAAGAAAACAAAGAAAAGAAAAGAATGGTTTATCAGATCTAGTGGCGGTAGTGGTAGAATGGTTGAACAGTTTGCAGGAACCCCTCCTGACAAGATCTGGGCATCCTCCCCTTCTACAACTCTTGAACTCCTCAAGAAACCTTAGCCTTGTTAAGTGGGTGAATTGACCAACCCCTTCTATAGGGCCCCTGGGACCCTTTTTATAGAGAAGGGTGGACACAACTGGGAATAGAGAGAAAGAAGGGGGTGATAGCTGGGTTTTAGCAAAAACATGGGTGCCCAAGGGTTTAGAATGAAGGGTTAGGATGGTTCTAGGGTGATCCTAAGGCTAAGAAGAAAAGGAGAAGACACCCAATATTATGTAAGGCTGAGATTTAATGGCTAAAGGCTGAATGGTGAAGATTGGAAGTTAGGTGGCTCTTAGGGTTATAATGCTAAAAAGAGAGTGCCCTAGAATGAATGGTGGAGATTAGAAGGTATGGAAGGTGAGGATTTAGCAGTTAGGGGTGGCTAGGGTTTGTTAAGAGTGAAAAGAATGGGTTAAAAGGCGCCCTAGGGTTTGCTAAGAAGTGGGGAGCATGCTAATACAATAGGAGGGGCGCCAAACTGGGTTTAGCAGCTAGGAGGCGCCCTCCTGCTTTTAGTTTTTACAAAAACACCCCCTCTCTTAGTTGGACTTCACACTAGCTTCCCAAAATCTGCATTTCAACCATGAAAACTTTCTAGTTTTCCCCAAAATTTGCACAGAGACCCTTAGAGGCCACAACATTGCATTTAACTAGGAAAAGGGCACACCTTGACTATTCTAAGGCCAAAAATACCCCTTTATTGATGCCCTCAAGGCATCAAAATGCAGGGTTATCAACCAACGTCCCAAATTCTAGGAATGTCAAATCCATGATCACCAATTGGAGGTTATTGGCATGATTGTTTGTAGTAGATGTCCAAGGAAGAGTTATTGAACTGCTCCAATCGGCCATTAGAGGTGGTTTAAGCAACAAAGTCTATAAATCTTTGTACTAGAAGCCTTATTGTTTGCACATCACTTAGAATCCCTACTCGTAGTGATACTTTCCACCTTCTTTATAATAGTATGATGGCATCAATGAAAATTCTAGGAAGGACATCAATAAGTTCGAGGATTCCCTTGGCCTATTCTCCATGGATGGAGATCTGAAGGTCAAGGAGATTACTAAGTCTTTGACTAGCCTAACTTACACTTGGTTTATCAATTTGCCGCTGGGAACCTCCAACCATGGGAGGAGATGGTGGAGAAGTTCCTATCCAAATAGTTCATCATGGAGATGAGGCTTACCACCTAATGGAAGCCCAATACTATGCTATCAAAGTGCTACCCACAAGCTGCATGATGACAAGGTGAAGAAAGTTGATTTGGTGGAGGAGTACATCAGGAACATGCACCCTCATTACATAATCAACCTCAAGAACCTGCAAGACTTCACCAGCCTATGGTAGTGTGCTAGGAAAACAACTCGTACATTGAAGAGGGAAAAGGGCAGAGGAAATGTACTTAGTTGAAGGAAGAAGAGGAGGATCAGGCTCACCGTGGTAGCTAGCCCTTATGTCATTTGCTTGCAGGAAGGAGGTGCTAGTTGTTGTTGCTTACATTGGGCTAAGAACAACACTGTAAATGTGCTTGCTAGACGAGCTGGCTGGTGGAAGGATCCGAGGGCTACTAAAAGTCGAGGACCGGTAGAGTCCGAGGCCCATGGTGTGGTCGAGGTCGAGTGCCTACGAGTGTCTGAGGTCGGCTAAGGCCGAGAAACTATGGAGAAGGGAACATTAGAGGCCCCAGGTGCTAACCCGAGGCAGGGACTCCAACGGTCAAGTTAGTGAGGGCATAGCAAAGAGGGTGGGTGATGTCCGAGGAGCTCGAACGAGGTCGCTAGTAAGTTGGAGAGTTGAGAGAGATGAGTGTGTAGTCCATAGTTTAGGATCCAGCCCCTTACCTTAGGGGAGTCATGCCCTATTTATACTTGAGGTCACCTAGAGGTGGATGGGCATGGACGGATAAAATGTGATCCAACCTTGGGTGCGTAGCCATTCGAGGTCGTTGTGTGTGGTTGCGCCTGGCCATGTTGGACGCACTGATTGGATCCGCCCTCGGCCATGTGTCGATGCGCCATTGGCCTGTCTAAAGCGCCTACAACCACTCTGAAGGCCGTGGTAGAGGTCTTAGCTGAGGACCTTGGCTTCGGCGGAAGGGAGTGTCATTTTTGCTAGGAGGTGCTGAGTGGCCTTCTATGGCGAGGACCTCAGCAATGGCTGATATGGAGAGAGCGGTCTTCGGGCATGCAGGTGATGGCCTCGATTTTGAAGTTGCTAAGGATAGCTTGGATTGGAAGCATGGAGACGTTGGCTTTGGCCGAGGCCTCGTTGGAGGTAGTTTGGCCTATGAGCGTATAGACGTCGTCCTCGGCTTCGAGGGGCTTCCGTTAGCTATTGTGTTGATTCTACCTCTTGAGAGGGTTGTGGAGAACCGAAGAGTGTGGAGGCATTAGCCTCGGTCTCAGAGTGCTCAGTACTATGCTTTGCACGGGTATGAGGTGTGCGTGCCCCCCAGTCGTGTGCTTTAGATGAGCTGATGAGTCCGTGCGTGGGCCAGACGTCAGCTTCTGGCCGATCACCAACGTGTGAGATATAGATGATGAGCGGGCGTGCCGTGGATGATAACTCCGCATTTTGATGCCTTAAGGGCATCAATTCAGGGGTATTTTTGGCCTTAAAAAAGTCAAAATGTTCCCTTTTCCCAGTTAAAATCAAGTATGTGACCTCTAGGGGTCTCTATGCAAATTATGTAGAAAACTGAGAATTTTTCTAGGCTGAAATTCTGTTTTTGGGAAGCTGCTGTGAAGTTTTGCTGAGAGAGGGGGTGTTTTTGTAAAGAACTGAGAACAGGAGGGCGCCTCCTATCTACTAAACCCAATTGGCGCCCATCCTATTGTATTACCATTCTCCTCTCTCCTTAGCAAACCCTATGGAGCCTTTTTAACCTAAGCCTTTCACTCTTAGCAAACCCTAGCCGCCCTTGGTGTTTAACCTCCATCCTCCACCTCTTTTAATCTCAACCACTCATTTTAGGGCTCTCCTTTATAGTTTTTAAACCCTAGGGTGCCACCTATTTTGCTAATCCTCACCATTCAGCTCCCCACCATTAAATCTCAGCCACTCCCTCCATCTTATATCCCAACCATTCAATCTAGGGCACCACCTATTCTTTTAATCTTAACCCTTCAACCCTAGATGTTCTAATCTACACCCTCCATTTCTGGGCGCCCAAATCTCATCCCTACAAAATATTGGGCGCCCTCTCCTTTTATTTTCTGCCATAGGATCACCCCAAGACCATCTTAGCCATCCATTAGAAACCCTAGGGCAGCCCTAACTTTGCTAAATCCCAACTGCTGCCCCCCATCTTTCTCCCTATTTCCAGTTGTGTCCACCCTTCTCTATAAAAAGGGTCCCAGGGGCCCTGTAGAAGGGGTTGGTCAATTCACCTAGTTAACAAGGATAATGTTTCTTGAGGAGGTCAAGGGTTATAGAAGGGGAGGACACTTAGATCTTGTCAAGAGGGGTTCTTGCAAGCTGTGCAACCATTATGCAACTACCGCCACTAGATCTGATCAACCATTCTTTTCTTTTCTTTAATTTCTTTTCTATTATGTTTATTTCTGCAATCTTTTAGATTTAATTCTTTTTTTCGTTTCTCTGTTTTGTAGATCTGAATTCGTTCGGTTCAAGGCTAAGCTGTCTCGAGGGGTTCAAGGGTTGTAGAAAGGATAGACGCCTGGTTCTTGTTAGGAGGGGTTTCTGCAAGTTGTTTGGTCGATCTACATCTACCGCCACCGGATCCGGATTATGGATCATTTTTTTATTTATTTCTTTTATTTCCTTTGTTGATTCCCATACTTTATTAAATTCTTATTTTTATCTATTGTCTTGTTTAAATTTGAAACATTTAATTTCAGCAATAATAGATTTTATTTTCGTATTTTCTGCCATTCTCGATTGCATTCTCTTGTTTGGATCTAAGTATATATTAATTTTTCACTTGCTTCCCTATGGATACGACCTATTCTCACCCATTTACTATGTTAGTTGTTGTTTGAGAGTCAGAAAAATTTGATAAATGTTTAAACTGGTGTTCCGAAGTGTTTAACAACATGCTTCCGGACACACCAGTGGTCGTGCACGAGATGAGTTCCAGAGTCGGGTATTGTTCGCGTGTGTGACGAGTCTTAGCATTGAAGGTTCAGACCGTGTCCGAGGTGGGCGTCTGGTTGTGCGAGACGAAGGTGGTCTTTCTTTGCTTCCAGTGTAGAGGGTTGGTCGTTTAGGTCGATTTGGTGGGGAGCCGAGCTGAGCCCCTAGTGGCGAAGGAAGATTTGACGCGAGCTGGCCTCGGCTTCATTCACATTGGTAGGAGGATTCCTGCTATCAGCCCGATACATCGGCTTAGCTTTCCATTTGTAAGCATTGAGTAGCTCGTGCTTGTGTAAGGGTGTCGCTGAACGCCAGGCACTTGCTGATTGAGAAGGCCAAGTTGCTGGGGAGGGCGTTAGGCGAGGGCTCGTTCAGTAGACAGGTGTCAAGGGAACGCCTTGGCGAGGAGGGTGCCTCGGCTAGGTCGGCCAAGAGGGTTCTAGTCTGGAGGGCACCTCAGCTAGGAGGGCGCCTTGGCCGGGCTTCCTGTAGGGGTGACCAAGGTAAGTACCTAGAAAGGGCACTGGGCGAGGGCCCGTTCGGTAGACAGGTGTCAATAGGGCACCTCGATCAGGTCGACTAGGAGGGCTCCAATCAAGAGGGCACCTCGGCCGGGAGGGCGCTAGTCAAGAGAGCACCTCGGCCGGGAGGGCGCTAGCCAGGAGAGCACCTCGGCCGGGAGGGCACCTCAACCGGGTTGCCCGTAGGGGTAGCCGAGGTGAGTACTTCATTGGCGATTGCGCTTCCACTGTGGGTTACTTGTCATGCCATCATCTTGCAACTTCTACGCAAGGAGGGTGACAGACGAAAAGCTACATGCATCCAAGGTGACGCTGCCCCGATCCGAGGTGGGGTGCACGTCCGTTGAGAGGAGGGAAGAGGGGGCCGCCTAGGTGGGGCATGCATCCAAGGTGATGACACCCCGGGGTGTGGTGCACGTCCCTTCAGCGAGGAGGGACGTGCATCCTCCGGGGTGTGGCTGGTGTCCAAGGTGATGATGCCACGAGCTGAGGTGGTTAGGTCAATGGCAAGGGGTGTGCATCCATCAAGAGGTGGCCGGCGTCCGAGGTGACTTTGCCAGGGAGGAGTCTATGGCAGCCGTGGCTTGAAGCTTGTTATGAGTTGCCCGATATAGAATGTAATTTTTGCGTATCTTGTGCCTTTTTGCGGTTGCATTTCTTCTACTCAAGCAATCAGGTGGGTCAGGCCAAGGCCATGCTTCATTGCCCAGGATACTAGGCCCCTTTCCTTAGCGAGAAGGAAAGGGAGGCACACACCTTATCTATCTTGGATACCCTTTCCATAGGGGACAGAGCATGTGAACCCTTGCGTAGTCGAGGCTATGTGGTGCCTGGCCGGTGCCGCAGAGCACCCTGGTCTTAGCAAGGTGGCGTTGTTCCCTTCAACGTGTTTGTTCTGCCATGGTTTGTGCTAAGCAAAGGGCCGGTGCCGGCTCTCCATCCTGGATAAAGACTCGCTCGGTTTTGTAGGAGGGTCTTCTGAGGCTGAGGCCAATATCGAGGGCCACCCCGTCAGCTACGGCCGAGGTCCATTAGATCCCTTGTCAAAAGGGGCAAGTAGGTGTGTGGCCTCCAATGATCGTATGTCTTGGGTTGACGTCCAGTTCGGGTGCGTAACCTTGGTGAATGTTGTAGGCCGCCGCCAGCCGGTCGATTGAGGGGGACCTCGCGACTAGGCATATGACCTCAAAGAGCCGTGTGCCGTGGATCGAGGTCCAGTTCGAGCGTGTAATTTATGTAACCTTGGTAAATGTTGTATGTTGTGGCTGGTCGCTTGATTGGGATGAGAACGTATACGCTGAGGGTTTGAGGCGAGGTGAGAGAAACTTGCTTTAATTCAAAATTTTTTTACATGATCGGGCCTGTGGGTATGCTCAAGGCTGAGCTCTTATGGTCGGTCATGAGGGTACGCCCGAGGCCGAGCTCTTGATGATGACTAATTACAATTGTTGCTGCTGGGGCAAGGAGATGAGGATGTTGTCAATGTACTACTTCAAATATCTGTGGCGGATGAGGGACTCGATCTCGTCTTGGAGCTCATAATAGTCCTCGGTGTCGTGGCCAATGCCGCAGTGATATGTGCAGTATTTCCTTGGGTTACCCCTCTTGGGGTTCCTCTTCATCTTCTTAGGCCACTTCATATACTCCTCTTCTCCTACCTGCATGAGGATATGGGCTCAGGTGGAGTTGAGTGGTGCATACTGATCGTAGGTCAGGGCTGACGGTTTCTTGTTATCGTTGTTGTCACGACTATCTCTGTTCTTCCTCTTCTTCTTAGTGTCACCATGGTCGTGGTCAGCCTCTCCACCTCGGTGCTCGTTGGCTGAGGCTTCCTTGGCAGTGATGTACTTTTGTGCCTTTCTCAAAAATTCCGCCTTGGTTTTGGGTGGTGTCTTAGTGATAAAGCACTTAAGGGCCAACTCGGGGAGGAGGCCTTGGATTGCTGCATGCATGGAGACCATGGGGTTAAGGTCGCGGACCTCGAGTTCTTCTTTCTTGAAGCGGTCGATGTAGGATCACAGACTCTCGCCATGTCTCTGTCAGACGACCATAAGTGAGACGATGCTCTTTTGGGACCGTCGACTGCTGATGAAATGGGCGAGGAAAAGGTTGGTGAGCTTCTCCCACGAGCTGATGGAGCAAGGCGGGAGCCTGGAGAACCATAGGCGAGCTGCCCCCTTGAAGGTTGCCTGGAAAGCTCGGCACATCAAGGTGTTGGAATACCCCATATAGGAGCATGAGTGCCTAGAAGCTCTCCAACTGCTCGTCTGGGTCCAAGGTGCCAGCGTAAGTCTCCAATGTGGGAGCTTTGAAGTGATGTTGAAGAGGCTCCGAGGTGATGGCAATGGTGAAGGCGTCCATCTTGGTGGAGAGGTTCTGACTTGCCAAGGTGTCACCTCTACTCTCCTTTACTTGTCGAATTTTGTCTTTCACCGCGCTGAGCTGCACCTGTAGGTCGGCGATCTTCTAGCCGACAGGCACCTCAGCCTCATCCAGGTCTCCTTGAAAGTGGGATGGGCTGGCCTTGCTCATCAGGTTGGCGGATGCAGATGCTTCTTGGTTCCTTTTGGCCTATTGGTCCTCAAGGAGTTCTCAAAGGTCTAAGAGGGGGGTTGTGGTGGCCCGATCGCTCGCCTTCGTACAGAGGGCTTTCTCATTGGCGGAGGTGTCTTTGGCTTCGGCGGTGGTTGCGAGACCATGCTGATTCGTTCTCCCTTCGGCTGGGAGGTTGGAGGGTCCTCGACGGCTGACTCACACTTCGGCCGCTTCTGCCAGACTCTAGGAAGTCAGCACGGGTAGGTCTGATAGGGTGCTGAGTCGGCGGAGATCGTGAAGAGCGTTGGCGGCAGTACCCTAGGATTCCAACAGGGTGGCCTCCTACCAGTCGCTCCACCTCATCTAGCCTTTGCTAGAGGTCATCCAGCCGGTTGAGGACTGCTTGGAGTTGGTCCCTTGTGACCTAGTTCTGGGTAGTTCTATTGTTCCTATCCATTTTGTTGGAAGCTTAGCTGTAGATTGGGGGAAGTATTAGCAGTCATTCCCAGATGGCGCCAATTGTTGTTGCTCAGAAAGGGCTGAGGACAACACTATAAATTTGCTTCCTAGACGAGCTACTGGTGGAAGGATCCGAGGGCTGCTGAGGTCGAGGACCAGTAGAGTCTGAGGCCTGTAGTGCGGTCGAGGTCGAGTTCCTATGAGTGTCTGAGGTTAACCAAGGACGAGAACCTACGGAGAAGGGAATGTCAGGATCCAGCCCCTTACCTTCTAGCAAAGAGGGCAGGCGAGGTCTGAGGAGATCGGACGAGGTTGCTAGTAAGCTGGAGGACTGAGAGAGATGAGTGTCTAGCCCAAAGTCTAGGACCCAGCCCCTTACCTTGGGGTAATCATGCCCAATTTATACTTGAGATTGCTTGGCGGTGGATGGGTGCAGACGGCTAGGATGCGATCCGGCCCTGGGCGTGCAGCCATCCGAGGTCGCCACGTGTGGTCATGCCATTGGTCCCACATTGAGCGCCGACCTCCGCCCTGTTGGATGCGCTGATTGGCTCCACCCTCGGGCACGTGTCGATGTGTCATTGGCCAGGCTAAGGTGTCTACATCACTAGTCATCATGGAGAGGTTGATCGTTCATGGTAAGGTTTAGAGGCCATTAGTAGTACAACCACCTACCAAGGAGGAGAAGCGTAGCAAGTATTTCTATGAGTTCCACCAGACAGTCTCCCACAACATCATGGACTTCTACAAGCTGCAAAAGTACTTTGAGGAGTTTGTGTGATTGAAGGACTTGACCCATATGATAGCTGGAGGAGTAGAAGACCAGCCCCTGCTACCTCACTCGTTCGTGGGATGCATCAATATGCTTAATAGCACCATCTTCAATATGGCTTCACCTGTGGTGTTGGTGGTGAGGTTCTTCAAGAGTAGACATCTCCCGCAATTTTTCCAGGAGGAAGGCATTCCCACGGAGGCACAACATAGGATGGCTAGAGCCCTAGTCGAGATTGGACCATAAGGAACAAGATAGTGGACTAGGACCATTTCTTTTGGACTTGAGGAAAAATGATAGTAGAGGGCCCTCACTTCAATACGTGGAGTTCATGCACACTCTACAGTCTCAAAGTGGAGTTTTAGATCATGGTAGGTTGAACCACGTACCATGTATTCTTGGGTAGGTTGTTCATCCATTGCTTGTAGTTGGCCCCCTCAACCTACCATTAGTGTGCCTGTTGGAGAAGATGGGGTCACTGTAACTTTGGAGGAGAAGCTCTGAGGCGCGTCTGAAGACACTGTCTTTAAAACGTTATTTACCCCCACTTAGTTTTACTGAGTTTTCTATTGGGTTACAGGCAAATTCGTTCCCAGGATACAACAGAGCCTTGGGTGAGAATCTGCAACCAGCAAAGTTGAAGAGTCTCCAAAGAAACCTTCTGTGAGACTGTAGCAGACCGGACTGAGAGAGAGAGAGAGATTGAATTTCGAAATTGTGTGTTTTGGAGTCTGATTCGTGCTCCTTAAATAATTTGTGAAGAGGTATGAGGAAAAGGTGGGTGCTGGTTTAGAGAAGGCACCTTGAATAGTCACAATTTCAAACATTGTGACTGTTTACAAAGTAGTTAATAGTTGGTGACTGTTAACTTTGAATTGTGCCTCTTGATCACACTCGATCGAATCATGACTGTTGATCTCATCAACGGTCATCAACCTACCAAAACCAGAGCCGCCCATCGCGAGCCACGCGGGTGCGAGCAAAGTGCGCCTCTAAAGTGCCCCATTGCGCCGCACACATGCGCGCACACGCGCGCGCACGCGTTGCGCGGTATCGAATCCCCATACTCTCCTCTACTAATTCTAAGGAGTGTAAATCAGCTCCTATTGAAATACTGAAAACAAAATTTATAATTTTCCAATGTGGGACAAGTTCAAAACTGRTTTTGTAAGAGAAAAACTGATTTTTTCAATCAAGTGTACAGGTGCAATTTCTCATGTAATTGATCAATCAAACCCATTGGATTTAATCTCTCATGAGATTAAAATCCAACAGTGCCAAGGCCGTCCGTCAGTCCGTCACGAAAAGATTGTGAGAATAGGAAGAACCAGGGCACCCTTTATGGCCACTAAGGCTCACCTTCTGGATGTCATGTACAATGTAGAGACAGTGCTTGAGGATGAATCCCAACTTATTATGGTTATCGGTCACCCAATTACAAGAGAAGCATATGCGAAACCCCAAACTGAGGAAGATCTGCCTCTTGTCCTGAAAAAGCAACAAATCATGGAGACCAAGTGTATAGAGGTAGTCATCCCTAAGGGAGATAACTTCTACGCCTTAGTAACACGATCTTTTAAGTCAGGCTTGAACTCTAGTATGTCTTGTGACTAAGACTTCAATTTTAACTCCTCCAATTTGTCACTGAAAACTACACCACAATGATCATTGGTGTTGTTCAAATACATCATGATGGTATCATGACCAATGGCGCATGTGAAGTCCTTAAGTACATCATTCCCATTGTTATCCTCTTCATTATGCCTTGATGAATGCATATAAGAACCATAGTTAGTATAAAAAAGCAAGTAACAGAATTGGTACAAGTTATAAATACATGATCATATGAAATAAATAGTACCTCGATGGTGTCCGTGGTAGCCTCTTTGCGGCCCTTATTGGTAGCCTTTGCCTCCTTATCTACATTCACACTAGTAACCTCGCACACTTTATTCATGATGTCCCCTTGTTTATTTACAATTGCAGCATGATCTTCACAGTCCTTATTGCCTACCTTTACAATGATTAAATTTGCAGCAATATCCTCACAGGCTAGCTGCAGTAGTAGAACTATAGGCTCTATGGTCATCTGGTTAGTAGCACTTCTCTAAGACACTCTTCATACCCAAACCTAAATCACAAATACCCTTTGTAAGACGTAAGGCAAAGTAACTAAAGCAAGCTATGGTTTAGGGAGTTTGTATGGAAGATCTTATCTCTCTTGAGGTGACATGTGGTAGGAGCCTACGGTTGTGGGAATCAAAGCGAATATGTTCCCTACATCACAGCCCAACATGTGTCTTCATCAGAGCAACCTAGGGGCTAAAGCTCTTAACCGCCTAAGGAATATTCTAGAATTCTTGATCCTTGCCATGCATGAAGTGAGGCATCATTTCATCTATAAATAGTAGGTCTCATGACGTGAAGGGAGTCATATTCAAAATTCACATGATTTGATACATTTGGAGTCATCCTGTCACCAGTAACCTAACCCTAGAGTTCTTTTAGCTTCAATGTTCTATCAATCTGAGTAGTTAAGCATTCTAGACTTAGCATCATTCTGTCCTTTATTCCTAGAGAGTTCTATTCTCATCTTCCTAATCTAGTCTCATCCCTAATGCCTTGTTCTTTCCAACATCCTACTCTCTACCTCCAAAACTTGGACCATTTCCACAATGCCATACCTACCATTGGTATTTGCAAAATCATCAACATATAATAAAGGCAATAAACCTTATGGGCTCTTAGGAACAAAAAGGGACAAGTAAGCCCTATTGCAAATGAGACGTAGATGAAGTAAATACATGGAGAGGCTATCAAACCAAGCTCTAAGAATTTGCTTAAAGCCATGCAGAAATTTTTGAAGGAAATAAACAATACTTGGTAGTTGTACATCTTCAAACCTAGGATCTACTCCACGTAAACCACTTCGATCTTTCCATGTAAGAAAGCATAGCCATTTAGAAGTGGCAATAACAAGGATAGGGTGTATGGTGATGGGCTGAATCACTAGAGTGAATGTCTCCTCAAAATCAACTCTTAATGTTTGAATGAATCCATGAGCAACTAATCAAGTCCTAAAACAATCTATCATACCATTGGGCCTAAGATTAATCTTGTAAATCCACTTAGAACCAACAACATTGCAACCTTTGGGTCATGGGACTAGAGAGTCCATGTTTCATATTGGAAAATGCTTGACTCTCTTCTTGCATTACCTCTACCCAATGAGGTTCAGAGAGAGCAACATGCGAAGTCATGGAATCCATGATGGAAGATAAAAGCCATATTAGCTTTGCTATCTTTGGCAAAGAACCTTGGTGGTCTAAGAGAAGGATCTTGAGTTGATTTACCTCTTGTAATCATGTGATGGATGTTTGTATGTATATTTGTAGCAGTTGGAATAGGGGAGAGAGAGGTAGTAAATCAATAGTAGGAGAAAAGACCACACAGATCATAAAACTTTGTAGGACAATCATTAGTTTCATCATTGGTCCTAATGAACAATTCATTTTGTGTTGGAATAGCTACACTCTCATAAGAGTTATCTTGATATTAGCAACCAATTTTTGCTTGGTCCCTTCACTCTACCTCTTTATACCCTCTTTTAAGACCCCAAAACTTGAAAGCATAACCAAACAACTTGGGACTTGTCGAAACCCAAAATTTCCCTCTTTCAATCTACATGACAAACGAGAACATTGAGATCAACATCGAACATCGATTAGACACAATCCCTAGACTTAGGAAACTAAAGCTTAGTTGTATGTTGAATTTTAAGACCAAACCTTAAAGATCCACCATTTATCACACTAACCTCTTCTTTAAGAGTCTCAATCTACGCAATGTCCACACCTTGACTCCACAAATCCAAATCTGGCACATTTATACTAAGATAAGATCACCCCTCAAATCACACTTTGAATCTATGATAATCAACTGTAAAAATGCCAATATTCCATTCTGACAACCTTAAATGGATAGGACTAGACAACTAAGATCAACCAATTCTTTCTCATATTGAAACCATCCACTTGACTCATCTCAATCCATGGTCGCACGCCAAGTTTCAACTCAAAATTCCCTTATCCGTTCAATCAACAAAGATTCCAATTTGATGTTTATGACTAACTTACACAAGAAGACATGGCCTAAGCAACCAAACACCTTTGATTAAGTCCAAAAAACCCTACTGTCCAATTTTAACCTTAAAATTCCCTAATTCCTTCCAAAACTAGCAAAATTCCATTTCAACCCTTCTCATTAGTTATAAACCACAAGCTAAAACCTTGATACCAAATCCTTCAATCCACATCTCTTACCATAGATATCTCTTTTCCATCAAATTCAAGATGTCCAAAAATGTCCACCCACCAAATATCATTCCAAAATTCCCTAGTTTGACCTATCATCAAGCCAAGAGTTCATTTTATCAAATCCAATTGATTAAAACTTACCAGGCATGGATTTTCACCATCCAAGCTTTATTTGACCAATCAAACCTCACCACTGTGCTTAGAAACCCAAAAAACTCCAATACATCAAATTTCATTATCAAACTCCTCTATTTAACTATTAAAAATGTGAGATTTTGTTTCAAGCCTCCTTATTGATTGATAAACCATAAGTTGAACCTAGGCCTAAACCAAATGTTTCAATCCACACCTTTGGTCAAAGATTCATCACTTCCATCAGATTCAAGACATCCAAAAATGTCCATACACCAAATTTTATCCCAAATTTCCCTCGTTTGACACACCATTGAATAAAGGTTATATTTTAGCAAATCTTATTAATCATAGCGAATCAACCATAGATATTCATTATCCCAACCATATTTGACCAATCAGACCTCACCACTGTGATCATAGACCCAGAAAACCCTAGTATGCCAATTTTTACGACCTAATTCACATGTTTGATTGTTGAACTAAAAAGATTTTGTTTCGATGCACTGGATTAAACCCCTTCATTTGTCCCAACCTAAAACCTCAAAAGAGTGAGAGCTAATGTCAACCCTTGATTTAATCCCCCTGACCCATTAGACTAATTAGGACAAGCCAAATAGACCAAAAGAACCCAAAAGCCTCAAAGTAACTCCTATTGAACCTAGAAATTGACATAAGGGCCATTATGGCCACTTCAAATTTACATTTTCCCCCATTGAAATGCCATATTCAAATCCGACATAAACAGACTTGGAAACAACACCATTGGCCATGAGAAACCCTAGGGAAAATCATTGAAATCTTAGATTGACTGATTAAACCCCTGGAAATCTTTTGAAAAAACATGTCAGGTTAAGTTTTTTAGGTTTTCTTGCATGCTTGAGAATGCTTGAAATCTTGGACACATGGTGAGTTTGTCTCAAACCTGCTCCTACACTCTCTATAAATATGATGGATTTTGAGTTTTGAGGGAAGACTTTTGGGAGGAAGAAATGAAAGAGAGAACCTCATTTGAATCCCTAACTATTTTCAGAAAAAATATGATAAAATTTCCAAATCTAGTTAAAACTCACCAAAACTGCCTACTTCCCTGTGTGTTTACATCCTAATCTCCAAGAAAGACAAAACCCCCTGTAGATATACACTCTTTTGCATCAAGGAGTAAGTCATTCTTATGGCATGAAATCTCAAAAACATCATTTCCAAAGCTCTAGAATAACTATTGTCAAGCTCACTCAAGGCTAAACCAAAGAGGTAAGTTTCTTAACCTAAGTCATTAGTGTTTTGTTCATGTTATCTAGTTGTTAAACAAGTTTGTTATGTGTTTGGGTAATTCAAACTTGAATTGATTGAGATTGGAGATTTGAATTTGTGAAATCTTTTCTTCAAGCTTCTCGTTGTCTTGGAATTAAAGAGAGAGAGGTAAGGGATTTAGGGAAAATTAGTACCTAATTCCTAATAATATCCCCTTAAAACTGAGGTTAAGAGATGTTAGAAGGTATTCCATTTCCAAATTTTAGAATTCCATCCTTATTAGTTAGAGTTCTACAAAGAAGAAAGCCTAAACAACTCCCATATTGGTTTGTTGGATTCAAACAATGATACCCATTATGTAAAGGATTGTAACTAAGAAAAACACATGGAAATGATATTGGATACAATTTATGTGGAGCATGATCTCATAGACAAGGAAAACATATACAACCAAAGACTCTTAGATGAGGGTAATTTGGTAGTTGACCATACATCTCTAAAATAGAGAGGACCGTGCTAGTAGGAGAGTAGGAAGTCAATTTAAGGGAAAGTACCATGTACTTTCGGCCTAGTGTCACTTTGGTCCCCGAACTACAAAATGTGTCAATCTAGTACCTAAACTTCCAAAACATGCCAACTTAGTACATATCATTAACAATAGTTAAGTGGCATGTGAAAAGATACAAATGACCTTCAAGTGTCATCTAATTTTCTTTATCCACCATCTATTCTTTCAAGAGTGTGGTGGTTGAAAGATTACTCAATGAAGCTTTGGAATATTGTAAAGGAACCTGTGCTTCTCTCAACATCATAAATTTTACCCACAACGCATTCACTGGTAATATTCTATCGACACTCGGGGAATTACATTCTCTAAATTCAATAAACCTATTGAACAATCATCTCTCCAAATCAATTCCGGTGAGCCTATCTTCTCCGAGGCTTAGCCTTCTCAATTTGTCAAATGAACTGGTCATGTACCATAAATCTCTTATAGTGGATGCTTATAATGGTAGCTTCATGGGAAACCCCATATCAGCAATGCCGCTCAAGTAGGCTAGGAAAGAGAGAGAGAGAGAGAGAGAGAGTCAACGCTCAAAAAAGCCATTCAACCGCCCACAAAAAGTGTTGGATTTTAATCTCATTAGAGATTAAATCCAATGAGGTTTGATTGATCAATTACATGAAAAACACACCTGTACACATGTCTTGAAAAATAACTTTTTCTCAAACTAAAACCAGTTTTTAACTTGTCCCACATTGGAAAATTACAAGAATTGTTTTGAGTTTTTAAATAGGAGCTTATTTACACTCCTTATATATAAAGAGGAGAGTATGGAGGCTTTCTACCACATAATGCGCGCGCTCGCATGTGCACGCGTGTATGCGACCCAATGAGGTGCTTTAGAGGTGCACTTTGCTCGCGAATGGCGGCTTTGACTTTTGGTGCGAAGCTGACCATTGAAATATCAATGGTCATGATTCGATTAGGTGTGATCAAGAGGCACAATTCAAAGTTAACAGCCATTAACTGTTAACTACCTTTTTAACAGTCACATTGTTTAAAATTGTGACTGTTCAAGGGGCCTTTTCTAAACTAGCACCTTTCTCTACTCAATAACTCTTCAGAAATTATTTAAAGAGCATGAATCAAGTATTTACACACACAAGTTTTGAAAGTCACTCATATCTCTCTCAGTCCGATCTGGTATTGTCTCACATAAGGCTTCTTCAGAGACTCTTCAACTTTGCTAGTTGTAGGTTCTTGCCTAAGGCTCTATTGTATCCTAGGAATGGATTTGTCTGTAATCCACAGCAAACTCAAAAGAACTGAGTGGAGGGAAATAACGTTCTAAAGATAGTGTCTTCAGACGCGCCTTAGAGCTTCTCCTCCAAGTTTCAATGACACCAATTCTCAACAATTTTAGAACATTGTTCTACAATGGAGGCGGAAGCAAGCATGACCTCGATCATGATGATGAACCGAGATCTTGTTCGACTTGACTAGTTCGATGGAGAAAAATTCAGTCGATGGCAAGACAAGATGATCTTCTTTTTTACGACATTAAAACTATACTATCTGTTGGATCCAAATCTGCAACAACTTCTTGAATCCACTAACAAAGACTTTGAAAAGCTGAGGAAGGAAAGAGAAAAATGAGAAGAGGATTCGCTTCTTTTCCGAGGACATATACTAAACGCCTTATCAGACTGCCTTTACAACTTCTACATGGAATTTACATCTCCAAAAAAATCTGGAAGGTTTTGGAATTCAAATACAATGTGCATACTTTAACTTTACCATGAACGATCATAAGCCCATACTGGAGCAAGTTCACGAACTATAGGTGGAAATCAATAAAATTCAATCCCTTGATATCATCATTCCTGAATCTTTCCAAGTGAAAGTAATAATTGCCAAATTTCTACCCTCTTGGAAGGATTATAGGAAGAAGCTTTCACACAAGGCTGAAGAACTTACCTTGGAGCAAATTCAGCAACACCTTCATATTGAAGAAGAGTCTTGGATTAGAGATAGTAGGGATAAGACCCTAGCCAGTATGTTGAAATCTAAGGTTAATTTTGTGGAAAATGGATTGAAGAAGACTAATCCTGGATTACAAGTAAAGAAGAAGGACAAGAACTTCAAGAAAAGTAACAATAAGAAAAGATCATGCTATGTTTGTGGATAAAAGGGGCACTATGCACGAGTTTTCCGACATTAGAAAGGTGGAACCAAGTCCGCAAACATGGTGGAAGACAATCTAATGGCCATATTACTGAAGTCAATATGGTAGAATTGTCTTCTGGATGGTGTTTCGATTTAGTTGCCATAGTCCATGTTTATAAAGACAAGTCCTTGTTCAAGACATATGAAGAAGTGATTAATGGCTAGGAGGTACAGTTGGGAAACAAAACATGTGCCAAAGTTGCTGGAAGGGGAAAAATGGAATTGAACTTCACCTCCTGAAATACACTGACTCTCTTGAATGTTCTTCACGTTCTTGACATTAGAAAGAACTTGGTCTCAGTAAATTTTTTCCTGTAAGAAGAGATTCAAAGTTGTCTTTGAATCCGACAAACTAATCTTGTCTAAGAATGGGATGTTTACTGAAAAGGGATATGATTGTAATGGTATGTCCAAATTGAGTATTAATGAAGGAAAACGTTCAGCTTATATTGTTGATTCTTTCTCTTTATGAGATGATAGATTAGCACATTTGAATTTTAAATCCATAAAAAACATGAGCAAACTTGATTTAATTTCCTATAGTAATGAATTAAATGAAAAATGTGAGATATGTGTAAAGTCCAAAATGGCCAAGAAACCTTTCCCAAGTGTTGAGAAAAATTCTCTACTTTTAGAACTAATTTCTGACATTTATGAACTCAATGGTGTATTAACTAGAGGAGGTAAGAGATATTTCATAACCTTTATTGATGATTTTTCAAGATACACTAATGTCTACCTTATGAGAACTAATGATGAAGCCTTTGACATATTTAAACTATACAAAATTGGAGTTGAAAATCAATTAGAAAAGAAAATTAAAATTCTTAGAAGTGATAGGGGGTGTTGAGTACTTTAAGAATGAGTTTAATTCTTCCTTTAAAGAATTTGGAATAGTACGTCAGAGTTATGCTCCCTATACCCCTCAATAGAATGGTTTAGACAAAAGGAAAAACAAAACACTTACAAAAATGATAAACTGTATGTTGATGAAAGCCAATGCACCCTTAAACCTATGGGGGAAGCACTCCTAACAGCCTAGAAGAAAGGCTAACTTAGCATACCTAGAAGTGTGGGAGTGCTTAACATATTACAAAGTTCCAGACTCTAAAGGAACCAAGTTCGAACTCAAAGCAAAAGGAAGTATGTTTGTTGGATATGTAGAACATAGCAAGGCCTATAAGTTTCTAGATTTAGAATCCAACATAATAATTGAAACTAGAGATGTTGAATTCTTTGAAAATAAACTATGTTCCGAATCCACAAAAAAATGACAGAGAACCAGGAAGAGAAAATCAGATCTCAATACATATTGGTAACAATGAGGCTGAAAGAAGAAATGACACAACTATAACACCTGTAGTAGAACTTAGAAGAAGTCAAAGACAAAGAACAGAGAAACACTTAGGTTCTAATTTTATCTCTACTCAATCAATTTATTCTTGGTTGAGGCTAACAGAGAAAAGATTTAAAATAAGATACCCATTCTACTAAACATTGAAAACGACCCAAAGACCTACAATGAGGTCGTAACCTCTAGAGATGTTGCCTTTTGGAAGGAAGCTATAAATGATGAAATGGATTCAATAATTCCAAATAATACATGGGAACTTGTAGACTTGCCTTCAGGATGAAAATCAATCAATTGTAAATATGTGTTTAGAAGAAAATACAACATTGATGGAGCTGTACAAACTTTTAAGGCTAGATTGGTAGGCAAAGGATTCAATCAAAAGGAAGGGATTGACTACTTTGACACCTATGCACCAGTGGCCAGAACAACTTATATTAGAATACTTATAGCACTAGCATCCATTTATCACTTATATGTTCATCAAATGGATGTTAAAATTACTTTCTTAAATGGTGATTTAAATAAAGAAGTCTATATGGAACAACAAGAGGGATTTGTTTTTCCTAGAAATGAGAAGAAAGTCTATAAACTGGTTAAATCGCTATATAGTTTAAAATAAGCACCCAAACAATGGCATGAGAAATTTGATTCTTGAATTCTAGATTTTGGTTTTAAACACAATACTGTTAATAGATGCATTTACTCAAAGTTTATTGAAAATCATCGTGTAATTGTATGTCTTTATGTTAATGACATGTTTACTGTGGGTACTAATATGGTTGGCATAAATGAAACTAAAAACTAATTATCCTTTGTCTTCAAGATGAAAGATTTAAGAGTAGATACCATCTTGAGAATAAAATTTAAAAAGCATAGTAGGGGTTATGCATTAATCCAATCATATTATATTGAGAGAATACTTGAGAAATTTAAGCATTTAGGATTTAAAGAATACAACACACCATAACATTCTAGTATAAAGCTAGTAGAAAATTCTGGTAGAACAATTGCACAACTTGAGTATGCTAGTACAGTAGGAAGTCTGATGTATGCTATGGTTTGTACTAGACCTGATATTGCATTTGCAGTAAGTAAACTTAGTTGGTTTATAAGTAATCCTAGTGCAAAACATTTGAAGGCAATTGGGAAAGTTCTTGGGTACCTCAAAAGAACCTTGGAACTTGTCTTATTCTACTGTAATTACCCAACTATACTATAAGGGTACACTGATACAAGTCGGATTACCAGTAATAGAGATAACAAGCCCACCTCCGGATGGATTTTTGTTCTTGCTAGGAGTGCGATCTCTTGGAAATCCAATAGACAAAATTGTATATCTCACTTGACCATAGAATCTGAATTCATAGCCTTGGCGGTTGCTAGAAAAGAGGCTGAATGGATTAGGAATTTATTATTGGATATAAAACTTTGGCTTAGTCGTATGCCTCCAATTTCCATTTACTATGATAGAGAAACAACTATGTCGAGAGTCTATAGTGGTACCTACAATGGTAAGTCCAGACATATAAGTTTGAGACATGAATTTGTTAGGCAACTAATTCAAGATGGAGTCATCACTATAACTTATTTTAGGTCAACTAAAAACTTGATTCATCCTCTTACCAAAGGATTGCCCAAAGAATTGGTAAAAACGACAACTAAAGATGTGGGATTAAAACCCATAGTCACCTATAATGGTAACTCAACCTAAAGTGAAAACATCAATATTGTGTTTAATGGGTAACAACAAGTTACAACATTATGACTATTACCACTAACATTGAGAAATTTCTCATCGCAACATAAACAGTATTGCCCATTATGATGAGAGGTTGAGTTAAACTTGTAATGAAGTTTTGAATGTATCAAATAATGGAATACATAGTGAAACTTCACCTACACGAACATAGAAGCGGTGCTGCTTCTCATGAGAGTTTAGGTTTGCTCTCGGGATTGTTCATGAAACCAGGAAAGAAGCACATGGCCATAACAGTGCTAAGCAAAATTTGAAACTCTTGCAGAGACTCGCCATTTTTGTGTGTGTAGATATCTCTGGGCTATCTTGAGAGTAATTGATTTAAGGTCATACCACCAATAACTTTCACAAAGCTTTGAGATATCTATACTAATAAAAGGTTAAAGTTATGAAACACCTTTTGTATGCAAAACTATGTCATAGTAGTTTGGGTCAAGAGAGACCTATGTAATTGATCAATCAAAGTGGGGGATTGTTGGATTTTAATCTCATTAGAGATTAAATCCAATAGGGTTTGATTGATCAATTACATGAAAAAGACACCTGCACACATGTTCGAAAAATAGCTTTTTCTCTTACTAAAACCAGATTTTAATTTGTCCCACATTGGAAAGTTACAAGACTTGTTTTGAGATTTTAAATAGGAGCTTATTTACACTTCTTAGATATAAAGAGGAGAGTATGGAGCTTGCTACCGCACAACACATGTACACGTGTATGCGTGCATGTGTGCGGCGCAATGAGGCACTTTAGAGGCACACTTTGCTCAAAGGGTGGCTTTTACTTTTGGTGCGAGGCTGATCATTGAAACATCAATGGTCACAATTCGATCAGGTGTGATCAAGAGGCACAATTCAAAGTTAACAGTCATTAATTGTTAACTACCTTTTCAACAGTCACATTGTTTGAAATTGTGACTGTTGAAGGAGCCTTTTCTAAACCAGCACCCTTCTCTGTTCCATAACTCTTCAAAAATTATTTAAGGAGCATGAATCAAGCATTTACACACACAAGTTTCGAAACTACCTCTTGTCTCTCTCAATCTGATCTATTATTATCTCACAAAAGGTTTCTTCAGAGATTCTTCAACTTTGCTAGTTGCAGATTCTCACCCAAGGGTTTGTTGTATCCTGAGAATGGATTTGCCTATAACCCAACAACAAACTCGGTGGAACTGAGCGGGGCCAAATAATGTTCTAAAGACAGTGCCTTAAGATGCACCTTAGAGCTTCTCCTTCAAGTTTCAGTGACCCCAATTCCCAACAATAAGGAAAATAATTAAACCTCTATGGAAGTTGGTTTCATTAATGACTAAATTGCATAAATGCATAATTTTTTGTGCTCTGGGTAGGTTTAATCAAGTGTGTTTGTCTTTGCAATTTAACCATGGAGGTATGAGAATAGTCAAAATTGCTACATGACAGAGGAAAAGGAGATGGTGGTGGGTCTCATTCATTCTCAGAAGTTTGTAAAGGAGGACAGTCAAAATATTTAATTTCATTAGCAATTGTACCTAGTTAGTCTCAATGTCCCACCTTTGAACAGTTGGTGTGAATGGATAGAAGATATCAATTGTAGAGTTTAACCATCTAAGACTATAAGCATATATTATATTGTCAAGGTTGCTCAATACTAACTACTGCACAAACATGGTCACCGTGGGATGATGAAGATCCCTACCCATTTCTTTTTAGTTGTGAATAGGACTTGGGGGTGGGGGTTCCATGTTATTAAAACAAACAACATGCTGCCCCTGTTTTATCAGTCTCCTCGGGAGCACAAAAATGAGAAATCTCCTATTTTTTGTTTGAATCCTACTGATATTTTACATGAGAGATTTAATTTCTAGGTTCATAGCTTTTTACAACTCTTTATTCTTACCTAGAACCAAAAGCCATGTTTGGAAGGGAAAGGGAAACTTCGGATTCAAAATAGGTATCCATAGCCTAAAGCAAATCCTACTCCAGCAATGCCCAAACATAGTGAAAAAGCCATGTACCATGTTAAGGCTATGTTAAAAATAAGTGCTTAAAAACAAGTGCTTATTCGAATAAACACATTTGTATTCGACACGTTTAGTAGTCTTTTTTCTCCAATAAGCACTTAAATAAGCATTTGTGACTATTTTTGTCCTTCATTTTCTTTCAATTTTTCTAAATATACCCTTATGAATGCACTTTTACTAAATTACTTTTATAAAAACACTTTTACGAAAACACTTTTAAAAAGTACTTTTATGAAAGCACTTTTATAAAAGTGCATTCATAAAATTCAACTAGGCATAATTTTATAAGTGGTATTTTAAAATTCAACTAGGGATAATTTTGGAAGAAAAAAATTGAATAAGTGCTTATTGTATAAGCACTTAAAAGAACTAGAAATTTGGGCTTAAAAATAAGCCCTTATTTTTAAAATAATCACTATTTTACGCTTATTTCCCACATATCAATAAGTTCTTAATAGTCCAAATAAACACTTATTTTGAATAAACACTCCCAAACATGGCCTAAGCCACCCAGTCAGCTTCTTCCTTTTCCTCTTTTGTTGCTCTTCTCTGTCTGATTGGTTGTAACCAAAACATGCTTGTTTATGCTGTTGATCTTGCTGAAGAATAGAATTATATAAATTATAATATGGTGCAGAGGGGGAGAGAGAAATCGAGAGAGAGATCAAAGTCAAAACACAGAAGATGTTGTTGTAAGCTATGGAACACTGTAGCTCACAACCAAAGCAATCAAAGAGTTGATTTTTTTGTAAGCTGTGGAACATGGTAGCTCACAATAGAAGCAATCAAAGAGTTTATTCTTTTAAGCTTTTTATTAATTTTGTGCAAATGTAACTAACATTTGGTGTTTGACTTTTAAAAAATTAAAGCAAACACAAGGCCTGTGTAGGATTGAACGAACAAAATAAAAAGATGATGAATAGTGTTTTATTTCGAAGGATAATTTTAACATTTTCAAAAGTTTTAAGTTGTACATGAAATCACCTGACAAGATAATTGACGAATTGTTAACGTCGGGAACTAAATTGTCACATTTTAAAAGTTTAAGTTCTGGATTGGCACGTTTTGAAGTTTAATGACTAAAGTAACACTAGTCCCAAAGTAGAGGGTACTAATCTAAAACTTTCCCATTTATAAAATAAATTTCTATATTGAAAGGATCTACCCTCGCATCAGTAGGTTTGCATGGAGGAGCATGATGAGGCTTGTCTCAACAATGTGATGATGCTTCTTTTCTGCCATCCCATTTTTTCTTGACTTAAGTCCTTGGACAAATGATGTGATGTATAATACCACAACTACCAAGATAATAGATAAAAGGATGGGAATTAAATTCGCCCCCACCATCACAATGGAAAGCCTTGATTTCTTTCCCAAATTGGTCATGGACACCATCACAACGGGAATTAAATTCGCCCCCACCATCACAATGGAAAGCCTTGATTTCATTATATTAAACAAAACATAAGTATGATAGTTAGCATACATTTAAGAAATCTTGAAAAAATTTACATAAAAAGTTACATTACTCAAAAAAAGTGAACTATAGATATGCTTTTATATTAATATGCATTGATTGGGCTGAAAGTAATTACCCGTAATTATATCATTGATAATAATAATTAAGAGAAGGTAAAAACAGAGATTAATTACAAAGGAAAAGATTGAGAAAAAATTAAGATTCATCAAGGATAGAGATGTTTTCAACATTTATAGTTTAACAGAAAATAAGAACATTTAACACAAACCCATCATACACAGCTCACAAAACATACAAATATACTCTCCCATTCATTTTTGTAGAGTAATAAGTAAAGAAAACGGTACCAATATTAAATTTTGACCTATTTTAAAAGTAAAAGAATTACAAAAACACTTTGAGTTGAGATTTCATCATTCATTTCCTCCTCATATGCCGTTCCTTCTCCTTCGTTTTTGTTTTCTTTTCTTCAGTTTTTCTTCATTTTTTTTAAATGTCTTAATTGTAGAATTCATCTATCCAGCCTCTATAGCTAAACCTTGAAAATGTTGTAAAAGCTTTGGAGCATAGGATAAAACATTTATCTTTTAGATTTTATCAATCTTTTTTGATTTGGGGCAGCGCCACCTTTTGGGCATTCTTGTTCTTGCTTCCCTTCTTTTCCTTTCGCCTAGCAATACTCAATAATGCAGTGCTGGTTGGTTTCTTTTTTGTTGAATTTAGATTTATAGAATATTTTGAAAAATATATATCGAGCTAAGTCACCTATGTTTTGCATAGGGCAAATCACTTCCAACTCATTCTTATGACACATTGAGGAACTTAGTGGTGCTTACAATATTAAACAACAAATAAATATGATAGCTGACATAAATGTGTGTATGTGCGGGTCCTGCCAGGCCTGAGCTACGATGAAAGTGATCACCCCCCAATTAATCTAGCCCTATATTGATCCAATTTTGATTTTAATAATTGAACTAAGTGTATCTGATACAGAAACCACAAAATTAGGGATGTCAATTTTCCTCATTTCCTCAATCCCCGTGGGGATCTGCCCCAAATGGGGCGGGGATGGGGAGGATTTTCCCCCTGCGGGGATGGGGATGGGGAAATTTTCATCCTCATTAGCACGCCTTTTGGCCCGCGCCATGCTGGGCCTAGGGTTTGAAGTCCACGGGCTGGCACAGCACGGCACGATCAAGCAGGCCATGCCACCCGTGGCCTGCGTGTCGATACGGCCCATATATACTATTTATATATATTATATATACATAATATTTATATATTTTATATATTTATATATAATATATAATATATCATATAAATTAAAATAATATAATAATATAAATATAATATTTTTTCAATTTTATTATACAAATTTATTTAATTATTGTATATATAAGCAATTGTATACATCAAAATTCATATAAAATTAAAATTTTAAGTTTTTTTCAATTTTTTAAAATAAATAGGCAAAAATAGCTTTGTTCCGATCCATGGCCTAACTTGGGCCAAGGCTTGGCCCACGGGCCTACGCGGGCCTGGGCCGTGGGCTGTGCTGGGCCGACCCCCAAAATTTTCACTAGGGAGGGCAACATGGCTTGTGACGGCCCATGGGCCAGCATGACATAGCCCGCACTTTGCGCGGGCCACCTGTGGGCCATGCCGTGCAGGCCCGGTATGACCCACTTTACACCTCTAGATGGAGATCAAACTCTTGATGGTGGCAAAATTTGTAAACACCGAATTTATTAATTTGATTATTTGATTTGTAATTAATTATTTTTCTTTTCTAGAAAAATGATGTATTAGGTTTTTCTAATGTTAGCAATAGAAATTAGGGCTTTTCTATTTTTTTACATCAGAGAAATTGCTAGAGCCTGCAGAGAAAACAAAGATTGATCTACAGATTGCAATTTCGTAGGGATGCAGTTTTTGTCTGGATTGAATTCAGACCATCACACTATCATCCCTAGCCATTTATTTATGATTATTTGTTATTTATTTGATGATATGATTGTGAATCATAATTGAGAATTTCAAATTGTTACTTATGTGAGTTGATGCATGTTTTGCACACCAAACCATAGGCCAATCTGACCTAGTTTTGGTAAAATCTTGTTGGGCCAAACTTACGGTTCTTTGGGGTCTAACCAAAACCCTTAGGATAACTATTTAAGTGGCCCAAAATTGATCTAGGCTAGGGGTTTGATGGCCCATTGCATGGACCAGTTCGGCCCATACATGAAAAACCCTTTTATCTTAGATTAAAACAAGACTAGCCCATTTCAGCATAGACTACTACTATATCAGCTGAACTGTTTTTTATAGTTCAGCCCATATGGCAAGATAAAATTAATAGATAATTTGGTCCATTGATGGGATGATCATGTGTTAATCTAAATGGATATGGGTTTTACAAGTTTTGAATTGATATAGATCAATTATGTATGTGTATGAAATGTGTTGAATGGATGTGATTCGTTCATGGGTCATAAGCACTTGGCCCATATATTCACTTATGTGACTCTCCATGAACATCATGACTGAATGCATATTATTGCCATGATGCTAATGGATCATTGCATGATCTCATTTTCTAATGGCCCCCCTCAATAGCTTCCTCCCCAAGAGGAACCTCACAAGAAACATAGCCCATTAAGGGCCTATTTGAATTTGACTTTATGAAAGTTAGTGGGAGCCACTATGGTATGACCTAAATCTGACCTAGGGACTGATATACATGTTCTCTCATGATTAATTTAAGTGCAATGAGATAGGGAATATCCCCTAAAGGCATTCCGTCATTAGCATGAAAGCGGATTGAATTAGTGGGTAGAAATGTACCATAAAATTAGGTTATCCATTTCATTGAAATAGTTAGTGGGATTGCTTCATGAGATGATAAGGGCATCATAGACTAGTGAAAGGGGCCTATCCTAAAATAGAAGAATCTTCCATGGTACTTTGGGTGATGGAGGCCAAAGGGAGAGCTCATTAGATGGGTGGATATGTGATCCTTCACAAAAAGTGATGGAGTTATGTAGCTGAAATAGTTGGCCCCATGCACCTATGTGATTTCCCACATTTCTAAGGACATGAACTATGCCCTTGTCACTGAGATAGGAGGGAAATTTCAAAGATGAACAAATGGAGATGAAACATAGATAAAATTCTATTGTATGAAAGGTAACGTTAAACAATATTAAGGTCATGGACTAATTAATTGTGCCTTTTATCAGAAATGGCACACGAACAGTTTGCTAAATTGTTAAACGACAACAAATTGAAAGGACCCAACTATCCAGACTAATTTCACAACCTAAACCTAGTGCTCACATCTGAGAAAGTTGGCCATGCAACATCTTGGGTCATGAGCCTTTGAAAGAAATGGGCCTTAGGCCCATAATTAATAAGATTAAGTAAGTTGTCTTGTCATGTGCTCTGGGTCGAATCTGGGTTTGGAAATGAGTATGTGATAACCCTGCATTTTGATGCCTTAAGGGCATCAATTCAGGGGTATTTTCGGCCTTATAAAAGTCAAATTGTGTCATTTTCCCAGTTAATTTCAATATTGTGGCCTCTAAGAGTCTCTGGGCAAATTCTGGGGAAAACTGGGAAGTTTTTATTGTTGAAATGTAGATTTTGGGAAGTTGGTGTGAAGTCCAGCAGAGAGAGGGGGCATTTTTGTGAAAAACTGAAAGTAGGAGGGCGCCTCCTAGCTGCTAAACCCAGTTGGGCGCCCATCCTACTGTATTAGCATGCTCCACACTCCTTAGCAAACCCTAGGGCGCCTTTTAACCCATTCTTTTCACTCTTAACAAACCCTCGCCACCCCTAACTGATAAATCCTCACCTTCCATCCCTTCTAATCTCCACCATCCATTCTAAGGCACTCTCATTTTAGCATTCTAACCCTAGGAGCTACCTAACTTCTAATCTTCGCCATTCAGCCTTTACCCATTAAATCTCAGCCTTACATAAAATTGGGTGCCTTCTCCTTTTCTTCTAAGCCTTAGGATCACCCTAGAACCATCCTGACCCTACATTTTAAACGTAGGGCACCCATATTTTTGCTAAAACCCAGCTGCCTGCCCCCCTCTTTCTCTCCAATTCCAGTTATATCCACCCTTCTCAATAAAAAGGACCCCAGGGGCCCTGGAGAAGGGGTTGGTCAATTCACCCAGGTAAGAAGGAAGGTCGATCTTGAGAAGTTCAAGGGTAAAGGAAGATGAGGACGCCCAGGCAAGAGAAGGGGTTCCTACTTGTAGTTCGCCATCGCCACTACTGCCACCTCTGGATTTGAATCCCAACCATTTTTTCTTCAGTTTTAGAATTACTTTTTGTTCTTTAATTTCCAGTTTATTTTACCTTCCAACACGTGGGCACAACCGAGGGTGACTTGGCAGGAGCGATAGCTCGGCACGGCAGTGCGCTCAAGGCGCGAGCCTCGAGAGGAGGAACCAGCGGTCCGAGCTCCCCAAAAGGAGCCTGAACTCTCCCTTTGACCCTGAGCCTTACGAGGAGCGCAAAGGGCAACAACCCGAACTAGCCCACCCCAGGGCAGCTTGGGCCACACTTCTATCCGAACTCAAGACTTCACCTCGCACACCACTCTGGCGCTTCATCTCCAGGCCGCAGAACTGAACAACCGTACCTGACACCAAAGGAGTCCGTATCCTGAGGCGGCGCGCCTGACTGACTTAGGATCTGATGCTTGACAGCCGCACTTCAATGGCCACCTGCCACCGCCACCTCCAGTTACAGAGACGGCTCCGACAAAGAGAGCAGTGGCGGTTGTCTGCCCCAGCAAAGGTGATGACACCCGAACTGGCAGAAGTGTAGAGGTAATGATACCCGACCTGACAGGAGCTTGGGAGTGAGTGCGCGAAGTGGTTATAAAAGGCCCTCTTCCCCCCAAGAATGGAAGTACGTGATAACTTTGTTTCATCTAGTTTTTTATCTTGCCTTTGAGAAAATACTAACTTGAGCTTCGGAGCACTCTCACCAGGTTCCTCCCCGGAGACTACTCATTTTCTTCCCCGTTTCAGGCATCTTTTGCTCCAGTCAGAGGCAAGATCGTTGATAGCTAGGACCGACCGGATTGCGCTCCATCAATTGGCGCCGTCCGTGGGAACGCTTCTAAAAGACTCCCTCTAAAAATTTCATAGCACATTTTTTCCAAGAAACCCCAACACCAATGGCTTCTTCCAGCAATGTCGGACGTAGCACGGAGATGAACGCCACCGGGGAACAACTTCAAGTCCCCGTGGTGTGCATCGGATAGTTCACCATCCCCCTTCCGGTGGATGGGATCCCCAGCCTAAATGCGCCACGAACAGTGGCGCCCGTGAATCTTCCCGCCATGAACGTCCCCCTTCCTCCCTCTGTTGGAACCACCTTTGCTGAACCAACCATTGTTCCCCCGACAATTAGCCAGAACCAGCTTGATGACCTGGTGCATGGCATGCGGGCCATCCAAGCCCAAATGTAGCAGCTTCAACAACATCAAATCTACCAGCAGTAGATGTTGCACCATGTATCCCAATACCACTACCAGTAGCAGTTCCCCCAACTGCCTCAAAGTCAGCCACAGCTCCCACCTCGGCACCCCGCCGTTAGGTGAGCCAAGCCCTCCCCTCAAGGTGGGTGCCCCCACCAAGAGAATTCCCAAGCTCGGGCCTCCCAGGCTCGAAGCCCCTCTAGAAGCCAGGCCTTATCCCCTGGTAGGAGAGAGAGAGCGGCTGCCCCCGCCTCGCCACGCGCCGGCGGACCAGGAACCCGATCCATCAAGTCAGCATCACCTCGACGCTCTTAGGACGGGCCCCTGCACACCAAAAATTGGTTCAGCGCCTTAGCCACGGACTAACTCCAGCAGTCTAGGCCCATCGAGCTCGGGAACACCGAGGCAAGTAGTGCCAACGCCGGGCCTTCCAAGCAGCAGAGGCGCCGCCTGCGAAGCCGCTGGACTGCAACCCGCGTCCTACCCAAGCTCCGAGGTAAAGAAGGGAGCGAGGATGAGGTAAAGGCTGCCCCTATCCTTTCAATCCCTTCCCCCCTGTCTTTAGAACTCCTTGCAGTTCCTATGCCCGGAGAGTTCAAACTCCCCTCACTCGACAAGTATGATGCGTCCTTTGACCCCAGCGACCATGTCGATGCCTTCCAGTCTCAGATGCACTGGCTAGGGCCAGCGAGTCCTGTATGTGCGTAGCCTTCACTACCACCTTCAGAGGAGTGGCTCGCACCTGGTACAGGAACTTGGCCCCTGGGTCAATAAGGAGCTGGGCCCAGTTCGTGCAGGTCTTCACCGC
>NW_010729167.1:2082741-2097369 GCF_000365185.1 Nelumbo nucifera
GGGGCAACCTTTCAAAGGCTTGTGAATAAGCTGTTTCAACCCTTAATTGGCACAAAGATAGAGTGCTATGTAGACGACATGGTCGTCAAGACACAGTTCTCGCACGAATTAATACACGATTTGTGTTTTGTATTTAAAATCCTGAGACAATTCAACATGAGACTAAATCAGAACAAATGTATCTTCGGTGTCACCTCGGGCAAGTTCCTAGGGCACATAGTTAATCGGCGCGACATTGAGGCCAACCCGGACAAGATTAAGGCAATCATAGACATGAGACCGCCCCAGAAATTAAAGGAGGTCCAAAGGTTAAATGGCCGCATAGCCGCCCTGGGCCGCTTTATGTCCAAGTCGGTAAACCGCCGCCTGCCTTTCTTTAAGGCAATTAAAGGCAAAGGGTTCGAATGGACCCGAGACTGCCAGCTCGCGTTCCACGAGCTAAAGAAATACCTCGCTAGTGTGCCAGTCTTAACCAGGCCCGAGGAGGGCGATGTCTTAGAACTGTACCTCACGGCAAGCGATGAGGTGGTCAGTTCGGTACAAATAAAAGAAGAAGATCGGGTCCAATGACCCATCTATTATGTTAGTAAAATTTTGTAGGGAGCAGAGATGAGATACCCGCAGATAGAAAAGTTGGCATAAGCACTGATAATTGCAGCTCAGAAACTCTGCCCATATTTCCAGGCTCACACTGTCATCATCTTGACTGACAAACCTCTGAGGCAAGTCTTACTCAAGCCCGAGGTTTCCGATCGGCTGACGAAGTGGGCCATCGAGGTCAGCAAGTACGACCTCCAGTATAAGCCACGAACTGCTATTAAGGCTCAAACCTTAGCAGATTTCATCGTCAAGGGAACATTCAGCTCCGAAGTCCCCAGGCCGGTTGAGCCCGAGATCCCCAGTTCGGGTGACCCCAGAGCTCCTATTCAATAGTGTTCGAACCCCGTGAGGTAGCAGCCAGGGTGGCATCTCTCCTAGTTAGATGGCTCCTTGAGCCAACAAGGTAGTGGGGCTGGAATAGTCCTGCGCGGCTCGGGTGGCACGAAATTGAAATACGCGCTACACTTTGAGTTCGCGGCATCCAACAACGAGGCGGAGTATGAGGCATTGATAGCCGGGCTGGCCCTAGCGCAAGAGGTAAGAGCAAAACACATAGTTATCTATAGCGATTTCCAGCTTGTGGTCAACCAGGTTACGGGCGAATACGAAGCACGCGAGCTAACTATGATCGCCTACTTGGAAAAGGTAAAGGAGGCTCTGCTCAACTTCCAGTCACACATCATCAAACAAATCCCGAGGTCAGAGAACACTGAGGCCGACGCCCTGTTCCGGTTAGCCAGCACCAGTCACAATGCCATGAGAACCGTGTACATAGAGGACTTACCTCGGGCTAGCATTCTCGGGGGGGCAGAGGAGGTCGCTCCCATCCTTGAAGCAGAGCCGAGCTGGATCGACCCACTTGCGAGCTTCTTGCTAGAAGGGACCCTCCCTACAGATCGCAATGCAACCAAAAGGGTGCAGCGCCAGGCAGCCAAATATGTCATAATAGACGAACGGCTGTACCGACAATCCTACACACTCCCCTACCTGCGTTGCTTGCGACCTACCGAAGCCGAGCTCGTACTCCGCGACACTCATGAAGGTCTGTGCGGCGGACACTTGGGGGGCAAGGCCCTCGCCCAGAAGACACTTCGACAAGGGTACTACTGGCCAACGATGAAGGCAGAGGCCATCGAGCTTGTTAGGAAATGTGACAAGTGTTAGAAGCATGCCAATATCCCCCATCAGTCTGCCGCGTGACCTCAAGTATCTCACTAGTCCATGGCCCTTTGCGCAATGGGGCATGACCTCCTGGGGCCATTCCCGCCAGCAACAGGTGGGAGGAAGTTCCTAGTGGTGGCGGTATATTACTTCACAAAGTGGGTAGAAGCTGAACCTCTCGCAACAGTCACAGCTCGAAACGTATAGAACTTCTTTTGGAAGAACATAGTATGTCGCTTCGGGTTACCTTGGGTACTGATCTCCGACAATGGCAAGCAGTTCGAGGACATCAAATTTCAGGAATGGTGCCAAGATATGGGGATTCGGCAGAACTTCACATCGGTCGCGCACCCGCAGGCAAACAGTCAAGCAAAAGTTATGAACAGAGCTATCCTCCGCGAGCTGAAAGCGCGACTAAACCGAGCTAAAGGGTTGTGGGCGGACGAGCTACCAAGTGTTCTATGGGCTCACCAAACTACAGAAAAAACCGCCACGAGAGAGACCCACTTTAATCTCACCTATGGCACTGAAGCGGTAATCCCGACGGAGATCGAAGTACCTACACTGCGACTAGAAGCATACTACGATCAGACAAACGGAGACAAGCTACGTACCAACCTCAATCTACTCGACGAGGTAAGAGACCTCACGTACATCCGGACCGCAGCTTACCAGCAAAGAGTAGCTCGATACTACAATGCCAGAGTAAAAAGCAGAACTTCCGCGTCGGTGACCTGGTTCTCCATAAGATCATGGCACCCGAGCCCGGCGTGGGCAAACTGGACCGATATGGGAAGGGCCCTACCGAGTAAAGAGAGCGCTTGGGGGAGCATACGAGCTCAAAACCTTAGAGGGCAAACAAGTACCCTGAGTGAGGAACGTCGTTAACTTGAGATGATACTACCTATAAATCATCGAGCGAGGTGGACTAAGTCACTACCAAGGACCTCGGCGTGGGCAAGCAAAGGCAAAATGCTAGCACCAAGCTGATGAAGCAAAGCGCTAACAGCGAGCTGATAAGGACCTCGGTATCTCATCATCGAGGGCCAAGTGTTGACGCCAAAAGCGGCCGCACGAGTATGGTTCTCGATAGAACAATATAGTCAGTTTAGGCATACAGCCTTATTATGTTAATCCGCCCTAGGCTCTAATTCCAGTAGTCCGACAATATAATCAGTTCGGAAACGAAGGAGAAGACGACAACACTTAACCAAAAGAAAATTTCATTACAAACTACTTTGTTTACATTCCAAAAAAAAAAACAACAACAGAAGTGAGCTCACAGGCCCGGAGGTACATCTTCCTCACCCTCGGAAGGCACTTCAACGATACCCGAGGGTTCTGCCTCGTCCTCAGAATCTGGTTCCCCGTCAGCCGCGTTGGCCATCTCCTGAGTAATGCGCAAAGTGGTTATGGCGCTAATGTCGAGCTCGGGGTACGTGTTCCTGATCATCCACCAGCTCAGTTTAAAACCCCTCCTGTACGAGTTCACCATCAAGTCGTCAAAGCGTGGCGAGGCGATATAGTCATCAATGGCCTTCTTCTTGGCATCCTCGATGCCCTGAGAAAAGATCTCAGTCCTCTCCCTAATATCCTCCTGAAGGTATTCGACCTGATGCTGCAAGTCCAACCTTAGGTCCGCCATTAGCTTCACCACCACTCCCAGGGCCTCAGTGTCTCTCTAAGACCTCGCCAGCCTGGCATGTGCAGCGCTAGAAGCCGCTTCGGCAGCGCGGGAAGTCTCTTCGGCAACTCGTGCCCGCCTCGAGCTCCTTTCCGCTTGGGCCGCTAAAGCATGGATGGAGGAGTTCACCTGCCAAGAAGAAAAATAACGACAATGTTAAAAGAGTAATAGTGAGAAAGGTAATGACAAGGAGCTCGACAAGAATTCGCTGACTTACCACCATGGCATAAGAGGCAACACGCCCGGCTACGTGGTTCAAAGGAAGCTCGGCCCATGCCGCGACCTCCTCAAGGTAAACAGCCTCCTTACTTTTTTGATGAGCGTGGTTCGGCGACAGCACGCTCCTAAAGTCGCCTTGGCCTCACGAGCCTGATTGCCCAGCCCGGGTATAAGCAGCCTCAACGTAAGGAGCCCCTGTATAAGCAGCCTCGGTGTAAGTGGCCCCTACCGCTTCTTGTACTGGAGGGGCCATCTCGGGCTCCCTGGGCAGATCCATTGGCGGAGAGCTCGGTACCTCGGGCTCCGCATCTCGAGGCGGTTCGGCACGAGCCCGTTTGGCAACTCGCTTCCTCTTCTTCATGACATGAAACAGGTTCCCACCACGAGTCTTTTCCGTGTCCATCACACCTGCAAAAAGAGCTCGGCATCAGGAAAACGAAAGAATGGAAAACAAAGGCAAGCCTTTGAGCAAGGAACCTACCCGAACTCAGGCTGACCTGGATGAGTTTGGCCTCCGTCAGATAATGGTGGCATTTTAACCCGAGTCGGGCCTAGTCTCGGAGGCCCTTCGCCGTCTCCCTATCTAGCGTAACACCGGGGTCAGGGGCAGTCAACCCCCACCCGGTTTGGAACGGCCACCCCATTGCACTTCCTACCACGAAGTAGTCCCGTTTCCACGTCGGGACCTTGTTGGGAAGATCGTGTAAAAGCTTGAACCCCGGGCGAGGAGACAGGTAGTACGCCCGCCTACGCCCGGGAAGGGGACCCACTTGCTTCTTAAGCATGAGAATAGAAGAGAAGATCTCTAGGTCTAAAGGTAGAATGTGTTCGCAAAAGAGGGAGATAGTCCCAACCAAATTGCGGATAGAGTTCGGCTGGAGCTGACCGACGGTGACACCGAAGTGGTTCATAACCTCGACGATAAGAGGGTGGAAAGGTAGGCGCAGCCCGGCGACGAGCTGCTCCCAGAATATCACGATCTCGTCCGGACCGTGTTCCCAAGGGAAGTCGTCCGAGGGTATAAAGTAAGTAGACATATTCATGGGTCGGGTGGCCCGACGGGCCGGCCCGGTCCCCAGACGGGCTTGAATAGGTATATAGGCTCGTGGGCTTAATCTCGGGCCAAAAAGGCCGACCCGCAACAAATTCGAGCTGGGCTCGGGATTTGCCAAAATAGTCAGGCCCGAGCCTGGCCCGAGCCCGGCCCGGCCCAACCTATAAATAAACCTAAAAACCCTAGTTGAATACCCCTCTTTTTTTCACCTCTTTCCCTTCTTTTTCCAACCAAATTCTTCTTCTCCACATCCTCTTTCCCTTATTTATATATATTTTTTAATATAAATAAATTTTGAATTAATATATTTTTTAATGTAAATAAATTCTGATTTATATTCATTATTGAATAGGGAAAATTTCTAATTTTTTTTATTAGGTCGGGCTTCGGGCTCGGGCTTCGGGCTTTTTATTAGGGCCGGGCTCGGGCCCAAGTTGTAGGCCCGTTGGTCGGGCTGGGCTCGGGCTCAGGCCTAACATATTTCTGTAAATGAAGAGTAAAAGCCCGGCCCGAGCCCGGCCCGGCCCGGCCCATTAACAGGTCCAAAAGTAAGTATACTCCCCGGGCAGGTTGAACTGTGTGATAAGGGAGTAAAGCCCCTCAGGCGTCATGGTTGAGGACCCGAACTTGTCTAACGTCCGACCTCGACGGGAGGAGGACGCCAAACTACCCAAGGCGACTCGGCCTACGGGTTCGAACTCTTCCTCGAGCTCTACCTTGGGCTCACTAAGGCTGTCAGGGGCTGCAGCTCAGTTCGTGGAACCTGCATCTGACCCCCTCAAGAAGCTGTCTAAGCTATCCGAGCTAGACATCGGGAAGAAAGGAAAACCAGGAAGAAAGAACTGACTCACCCGGAAAAAGCTAACGGACTACAGAAGGTTGACGCGAGCTAAAACTTGGATGCGAGCTCAAGAAACGAACGTAGGAGAATGGCGATGAAAAGTGACTGGGGGTCCCCCACTATTTATACCCACAGTGACCGAAAACTGATGGCTTTGATCGAGGTAAATCCAACGGCTCATGATCAAGCTGACCGCACGCCTCCTAAGACCGAGACGTGATTGGCCGCACATCCTTGGAAACCGAAGCGGCACCGGTGCACGCCTCCCAGCATTGAAGGCAGCAGTGGTGCATTTTTTGAATTTGAAATAACACCCGCCGACACATCTTCCAGCATTTAAAGACGGATTGGCGCGTTCTTTGACTTTTTGGCACTTGAGGAATCCGGAAATCTCCTGACGTACACACACTTCATGCCATCAGTCAACCGGTTTGAAGTACGGGTCAAATCCACCCGTTACCCCGTGAACTCCCCGCACTAGGGCAAGACCCTTAGCGCGAGGAGTGGGAGGAAATTGATGGAGGAAGAATTGGCTCGACCTCTTGGCCACCCAACACATGGAAGCAACCAAGGGTGACCTGGAAGGAGCGACAACTCGGCACGGAAGTGCGCTCAAGGCGCGAGCTCCGAAAGGAGGAACCAGCGGTCCGAGCTCCCCAAAAGGAGCCTGAACTCTCCCTTTGACCCCGAGCCTTACGAGGAGCGCAAAGGGCAACTACCCGAACTAGCCCACCCCAGGGCAGTTCGGGCCACACTTCTATCCGAACTCAAGACTTCACCTCGCACACCACTCCGGTGCATCATCTCCAGGCCGCCGAATTGAACAACCATACCTGACACCAAAGTAGTCCGTATCCTGAGGCGGCGTGCCTGACTGACTTAGGATCTGATGCTTGACAGCCACACTTCAACGGCCACCTGCCACCGCCACCTCCAGTTACAGAGATGGCTCCGACAAAGAGAGCAGTGGCGGTTGTCTGCCCCAACAGAGGTGATGACACCCGAACTGGCAGAAGTGCAGAGGTAATGATACCCGACCTGACAGGAGCTTGGGAGTGAGTGTGCGAAGTGGTTATAAAAGGCCCTCTTCCCCCCAAGAATGGAGGTACGTGTTAACTTTGCGCCTTCTGGTTTTTTAACTTGCCTTTGAGAAAATACTAACTTGAGGTTCGGAGCACTCTCACCAGGCTCCTCCCCGGAGACTACTTGCTTTCTTCCCCGTTTCAGGCACCCTTCGCCGTCTCCCTATCTAGCGTAACACCGGGGTCAAGGGCAGCCAACCCCCACCCGGTTTGGAACGGCCACCCCGTTGCACTTTGTACCACGAAGTAGTCCCGTTTCCACGCGGGGACTTTGTTGGGAAGATCGTGTAAAAGCTTGAACCCCGGGCAAGGAGACAGGTAGTACGCCCACCTACGCCCGGGAAGGGGACCCGCTTGCTTCTTAAGCATGAGAATATAAGAGAAGATCTCTAGGTCCAAAGGCAGAATGTGTTTGCAAAAGAGGGAGATAGTCCCAACCAAATTGCAGACAGAGTTCGGGTGGAGCTGACCGATGGTGACACCGAAGTGGTTCATAACCTCGACGATAAGAGGGTGGAAAGGTAGGCGCAGCCCGGCGACGAGCTGCTCCCGGAATATCACGATCTCGTCCGAACCGTGTTCCCAAGGGAAGTCGCCCGAGGGTATAAAGTAAGTATACTCCCCGGGCAGGTTGAACTGGGTGATAAGGGAGTAAAGCCCCTCATGCGTCATGGTTGAGGACCCGAACTTGTCTAACGTCCGACCTCGACGGGTGGAGGATGCCAAACTACCCGAGGCGACTAGGCCTACGGGTTCAAACTCTTCCTCGAGCTCTCCCTCGAGCTCTACCTCGGGCTCACTAAGGCTATCGGGGGCTACAGCTCGATTCGTGGAACCTGCATCTAACCCCCTCAAGAAGTTGTCTATGCTATCCGAGCTAGACATCGGGAGGAAAGGAAAACCAGGAAGAAAGTACTAACTAACCTGGAAAAAGCTAACGGGCTACGAAAGGTTGACGCGAGCTAAAACTTGGACACGAGCTCAAGAAGCGAATGCAGGAGAATGGTGATGGAAAGCGACTGGGGGTCCCCCACTATTTATACCCATAGTGACCAAAAACCGACGGCTCTGATCGAGGCAAATCCAACGGCTCATGACCAAACTAACCGCACACCTCCTAAGACCGAGACGTGACTGGCCGCACATCTTTGGAAACTGAAGTGGCACTGGCGCACGTCTCCCAGCATTGAAGGCAGTAGTGGCGCGTTTTCTGAATTTGAAATAACGCCCGCTGACACGTCTCCTAGCATTTAAAGATGGATTGGCGTGTTTTCTGACTTTTTGGCGTTCGAGGAATCCGAAAATCTCCTGACATACGCACACTTCACGCCATCAGTCAACCGGTTTGAAGTACGGGTCAAATCCACCCGTTACCTCGCGAACTCCCCGCACTAGGGCAAGACCCTTAGCGCGAGGAGTGGGGGGCAATTGATGGAGGAAGATTTGGCCCGACCTCTTGGCCACCCAACACGTGGAAGCAACCGAAGGTGACCTGGCAGGAGCGACAGCTCGGCACGGTAGTGTGCTCAAGGTGCGAGCTCCGACAGGAGGAACCAGCGGTCCGAGCTCACCAAAAGGAGCCCAAACTCTCCCTTTGACCCCGAGCCTTATGAGGAGCGCAAAGGGCAACAACTCGAACTGGCCCACCCCAGGGAAGTTCGGGCCACACTTCTATCCGAACTCAAGACCTCACCTCGCACACCACTCCGGCGCTTTGTCTCCAAGCCGTCGAACTAAACAACCATACCTGACACCAAAGGAGTTCATATCCTGATGCGGCGCACCTGACTGACTTATGATTTGATGCTTGATAGCCGCACTTCAACGGCTACCTGCCACCGCCACCTCCAGTTACAGAGACGGCTCTGACAAAGAGAGCAGTGGCGGTTGTCTGCCCCAACAGAGGTGATGACACCCGAACTGGCAGAAGTGCAGAGGTAATGATACCCGACCTGACAGGAGCTTGGGAGTGAGTGCGCGAAGTGGTTATAAAAGGCCCTCTTCCCCCCAAGAATGGAGGTACGTGATAACTTTGCGCCATCTGGTTTTTTATCTTGCCTTTGAGAAAATACTAACTTGAGCTTCGGAGCACTCTCACCGGGTTCCTCCCCGAAGACTACTCACTTTCTTCCCCATTTCAGGCACCTTTTGCTCCAGTCAGAGGCAAGATCGTTGATAGCTAGGACCGACTGGATTGCGCTCCATCAACTATGTTTATAGTTGCTGTGAGAAACGAAAAAAATTATAAATGTTTAAACTGGTGTTCCAGAGTGTTTAACGACGTGCTTCCAGACACACCAGTATAGAGTACCCATTATCTTAAGAGGATAAGGCTTATCTCTTAATAGAGTCAAGATCCAAATTAGATTTTGATAATCTTCTAATTTGATTAGGAGAGGTGCTCCATAAAGAGATAAAAGAATAAAAGGGCAAAGTAGACTAGAACGCCACTCTTTCTTATTCTCTCTTCTTCTCTTTTATCTTCCAATAAACCCTATCACAACCTAGGCTTTCAAGGATTGATAGAGATCAGCTTTCTTCTGATTTTTGCAATAAAAATTTAAAGAAACTTTGAACTCACCTTCCCTAGTTCGATCCAAGCAAATGTATCACAAGATTGGTGAAGGATGGTCCTCTAGATTTTCTCAATGTGGAAGATCTACCAACTTATGAGCCTTGTCACTAAGGCAAGATGGCAAAAAGGCCATTTACATGTAAACCTCAAAGAAGTACGGGCACACTTGACCTTATACATACTAATGTACATTGTCCCATGAATGTTAGGACATGGAACCAACACTATTATTTCATAACTTTCACCGATGATTATTCTCGGTATGGTTATGTGTACCTATTGAGACATAAGTTTGAATCCTTTGAAAAGATCCAGGAGTTTAGATAATAAGTCGAGAAACAGTTGGGGAGATTTATTAAAACCCTTTGATCAGATCGAGGAGGTGAATATCTCTCCGACAAATTTAGAGACTACTTAAAGGACAATGAGATTATATCACATTTATATCCTCCTGCTAAACAACCATTAAACGGTGTGTCAGAGAAAAGAAATCGGATGCTATTAGATATGGTCTGATCAGTCCTCATCCATTCGGAGTTACCTATATCCTTTTGGGAGCATGTAATGTAGATTACAATTTACGTGCTAAACCGGGTTCCAACCAAATCAGTTCCTAAGACTCCTTATGAGCTATGAACCGGTAAGAAACCAAGTGTAAGACACTTGAAAATATGGGGTTGTCCAACACATGTCAAAAAGATATGTTTAAACAAATTGGAATCCAAAACCAACTGTTGCCTATTTATAGGTTACCCCAAGGACTCCATAGGGTATTTTTTCTATGGCCCACGAGAACAAGAACTGTTTGTTAGTGGAAATGCCTATTTCACGGAGGAGGACTACATCCTAAACAATCATCATCAGGAAGTTGTTCTTAATGAAGAGAGCTCAGGAATAGTGGAAGATAACTTACAGATTATAGATAATAATATCCAGCTTAGAAGATCTACCCGAGTTTCTAGACCTCCAATTCATTATGGCTATAATCAAGAAAATTACTTGATAGAAGTTACGAATAGTGAGAAAGATCTTGTGACTTATATGAAAGCTATATTGGACATAGACTCCCTAGAGTGGGTAGATACCATAAAAGTCGAGATGGACTCGATGAAAACCAAAGGAGTCTAGACTCTCATAAACCCACCCCTTGGGGTTAAAGCAATCGGTTAAAAATGGATCTACAAGAGGAAGAAGGGTCTTGATGGAAAGGTTGAGACCTATGAATCTCGGTTTGTAATAAAAGGGTACACTTAGAAAGAATGAGTCAATTATAAGGAGACCTTCTCGCCTGTGGCCATGCTTCCAAAATTTGGAACTTCCAATTTGACTCAACAGTCAAATAGTTTGATTTTGAGTAGAATCTGGATAAACCCTATGTTTACAGAAAGACAATGGGAGATATGGTTACTTTTATTATTCTATATGTATACGACATTCTGCTCATTGGGAATGATGTAAGAATGATGACTACAGTGAAGTATGGTTTTCATAGCAATTCTCCATGAAAGATCTGTGAAAAAACCTCTTATGTCTTGGGACTTCAACTCTATAAAGATAGATCAAAAAGGATAATTGGATTATCTCAATCTACTTACGATGACAAGATCATCAACAAATACAATATGCAGAACTCCAAGAAGTGATTCCTTCCTTTGAATGATGGAATCACTCTCTCTAAAGGAATGTCACATAAGACCCTTGAGGAGATAGAGGACATGAGAAAGATTCCCAGTGCCTTAGCTATAGGGAGCATCATTTATGCAATATTGTGTACTCGACTAGACATTGCTCAAGGCATTAGTGTTGTAAGTAAATATGAATCTTACTTAGGACAAGAGCATTAAATTGTTGTGAAAAACATACTAAAATACCTAAAGAAGACTAGAAACTATTATCTTATCTTCAATGGTAGTTTACTACAGATGGTCAGTATACTATGCCAACTTCCAACCTGACCCATATAATATAAATTCTATATTTGGATAATTTGGGATCCTATATAGTAAGAAAAATAGTCTACAACCAAGGCCAAGCACATTTCCTTAAGTAAGGTTGGCTAATAAGTAGTATGGATGAAGAAATTTGTCTAAGAATTTGGATTCATACAACATCACCCATTCCACTTTTGTATGACAACACTGGTTTAATGGAAGATTGTTGGTGGAGGGGACGTCCAGATTCAAAAGATTGCATCAGCGGAGAATGTGGTAGACCCATTGACTAAGCCACTAAAATAGTAAGTGTTTGAGAAACACGTGGATAGTATAGTACTGAGGCTTGTACCCGATTGAACATAACTGTAAGTAGGAGCTGTTAGACAGCGTATGCCCTTTCTAGTCAGATTGATGTACATATTCATTTATTGTAATTGAGTAAATGTACATTACTATTTCATGTTGATAATGATATGTTTTTGTGTAATTACCCCTTAAAATGGACACCTATGAGACTCGTGTTAGTTTAGAATGTTCCCAGTCATTGGATAGACTTGGGGAGTTTATCCTACCAAGGCTGACAATGAAGTGATGCCAAAGAAATTGGGGAAACTAGTCTCAATTGTTAGGGTTAAACCCAAAGCACATGTAATGTGTGTTTGGATGAAACATTAAACCATAACCATTTTTCAGTTATACCCTACACCTTGGAGATTGATGGGCAAAACTGGAAAGTTACACATAACCCCTAGACTTAATTATGGTATTGTACTAGGTATTGGATTGGAATATCTTTGATATGCCAATCAGTGAGATCCATTAAGGGTCAAAACCTGGGTATGTTGGGAAAATTTGAGAATCCACTTGAGTGGGTGATCATAGTGAAAGGATCGACCCCTTTATCGAACAAAATGAATGATAGGGCTTACACTTTCTTTAATAGAAACCTAAACTGTCGGTAGTGGATTTAAAATGTGTTTGAGATTTGGTTTTGCAAAATATATTTATATGATATATATATATATATTAATATTTTATGAAAATGTTTGCAAAAGGTTTTAATTCCTGGTATCCATCCGAGTAGACAATGTGACACTATACCTTGCAACCAAGGGAGATTTCTTTCACTGTTGGGTAGCGTTATAATCATTATGGGCCGAGAGGTTAAGTGTAAGAGACCATTAAGGGTTGATTACCTTGATGGGCTTTATCTTACTTAAGTTCATTATCCTTGGATCTTCGTAAGATGGCTAAATTCAATGATAATTTAAGTGTAATTGTTGGGCCTATATTGAGCCCATAGTGATGTGCTAAGGGGTCCACTACGTTTAGCAGTGAATTCGGCCAAGCCTTTCATAGAGGTTGGGCCGAACCCATGTGGACTTATGTGAGGTCATTGTGGGGTCCCACACCATACAAATCAAGCCTAAGTTGCCAATACAACATCTTAGGCCGTGAGCCTTTGAAGGAAATTGGCCAAAGGCCCATAATTAATAAGATTAAGTTGTCACACAACAACTATCTTGTGTTCTGGGTCAAATATGGGTTTGGAAATGGGTATCGAGCATTCATTCTCTTAAGAAGATAAAGCTTACCTCTTAGTAGAGTCTAGATCCAAATTAAATTTGGATAATCTCACAATTTGATTAGGAGAAGTGCTCCATAAAGAGATAAAAGAAGAAGAGGGTGAACCAAACTAAAACACCACTCTTTCTTGTTCTCTCTTCTTCTCTTTTGTCTTCAAAGAAACCCTATGATGACCTAGGCTTTCAAGTACTGAGAGAGATCAATTTTCTTCTGATTTTTGCACGAAAAAAATTAGAGGAATTTCGAACTCACCTTCCCCAGTTCAATCCAAGTAGTTGGGTCGCAGTTTTGCTGAAAACTGTGTTGCTGAATCAACTTCACCTATACACTACACCATCTTCAGTGGAGGCTGGTTTTGGGACTGATTTGGGTGTGAACTTCCACCTTGAGATCTGCATTTGTGGTATCTATATCAGGTATAAATCTTCCTCTTTAATTGGTTTCAAATCTATTCCAATTCAATGAAAGACCAATCCTGAAAAATGCAGTTTTTCAAAAATAGGAAATTCAATTCCCAAAAGGATTAGGAATTTTTTGAAAATTTTCCCAACCATCTAGTATGGTTTGGCCATCCATATGATGGATCCTAACCCTTCCAACACGCACTACTCCGAAGCTCTCTACATCAAGAAACAATTTCTAGATGATGATTGTTTAGGATGTAGTCCTCCTCTAAGAAATAGGCATTTTGACTAACAAATTCTTTTTGTTCTCACGAGTCATAGAAGAGAAATCCTACGAAGTCCTTGGGGTAGCCTACAAATAAGCAACAAAAGGTTTTAGATTCTAATTTGTCCACACTTGTCTTTTTTATGTGTGTTGGACAATCCCATATTTTTAAGTGTCTTACATTTGGTTTAATGTCAGTCCATAGCTCATAAGAAGTCTTAGCAACCGACTTGGTTGGAACACAATTCAACATGTAAATTGCAGTCTCCAATGCATGACCACAAAAGGATATGGGTAATTTTGGATGGACAACGTGTGATCGGACCATATCTAATTTCTTCTATTAGATACACCATTTAATTGTGTTGTAGTAGGAGGAGACAATTGTGATATAATCTCATTGTCCTTCAAGTAGTCCTTGAATTTGTGGGAAAGATATTCACCTCATTGATTTGATCGAAAGGCTTTGATTTGTCTCCCAAACTATTTCTCAACTTCTTGTCTAAACTCCTTAAACGTTTTAAAGGTTTCAGACTTATGTCTCATTAAGTACATGTAACCATATCGAGAAAAATTATCGGTAAAAGTTATAAAATAACAATGTTGGTTACGTGTCCTAACATTCATGGAACCATATACATCAGTATGTATAAGGTCAAGTGTGCATATAGTTCTTTCAAACTTACTTGTAAATGGTCTTTCTACCATCTTGCCTTGGAGACAATGCTCAAAAGTGAAAGAATGGTAGGATCCATCATATGGACGCCAAAAAGGTTGCGGAATGGGTGGACGAATTTCAAAAATTTCCTACATTTCTTCCAACTGGCAATCGTATTCCCTAATTTTAGAATCATGATTCAAAGATCCTACTCGAACCAAACCAGACCAGATCTGAACCAAGATCAAAGGGAAGGGTTATAACTAATATGGAGAATCAAGATCTTCCAACGTCGGTGTTCACGCCCAAAGAAAGATCCAAGATCTGCTCTCGCTGAAGATGACACAGCGACGGTGGGGCAGAACCAACAGTGTACGTCCTACATACCAAACTCTTCGCAAGAATCCGTTGGAGGCTTAGAGCATCGAACCAAATCAGTCTTTCAGCAAAGACTGATATCAAGAACCAACTTCTTGATCGTCCCTTCAGAGGAGTTTGAACCAAGCAGAAAGGCGGCAGCGGCTAGAGGAGTTCCTAAGGCTGAAAGTGGCATGGATGCAGATT
>NW_010729167.1:2101960-2117859 GCF_000365185.1 Nelumbo nucifera
GCGGTGTTTTCAGGAAGCTTCTTATCTGACGAGATCGTACCCATCAGACTGCACCACGTCTCCTGACTGACGGCGCAGTCCCTGCCACCCCAGCAAACTGCACCCACGTCTCTCGACAGGTAGTGGCGTGTCTGTCCTTTCCAGGTCGTGTCACTCATCCGATTGGGTAGCTGCAACGGTTACCTGCGTAGCCCTAGCAAATAACGGCTGCGACAGAGGTCTAGTGGCCGTTACGCCCGATTTAACAAGAACACCCATATTTAAAAGTCCCATGGTCGAAGGGGCAAAGGGATCTTGAGTTAATCTCAAACTTTCACTGATCTAGCGCTACCTGCACTCTTAGCTCTCTTTGCATTCCTTACCGCTCTCTCAAGTGTTCTAACTTAAAGCATCGGAGTATTCCCACCGGGCAAGTCCCTCGAGAATCCTTCACCGTCTTCTTCTCAGGTACCGTCCGTCGCCAGCTAGGAGACAGTCGACTGTCAGCTAAGAGTGCCCAGATTGCACTGCATCAGAATCGTATTAGACACTGGTTTTCGGGTCGACGGTTTGACCATCCAGTTCGAACGGATGGCCCATTCTGACAACAAAAATTAAAAAAATAATTAAAAATAAAAAGGCCAAAAATCGTTGAATAGGTTGATGGATCGACGATTCAACTGCCCAGGTCAATGGGTCATTGACTGATTCAACGGTTTTTTACCAGAGACCGGGTTTGGGGTAAAACGTAACCAGTTTCCTGAACTGTTCTTGGGCCGAACAGTCCAACCATCCAAGTCAACGGCGGTTCAAAAACCATGCTTCAATGTATTTCAATGGTTCGGTTTCAATAATTCCACTTCGATGATTTCATGATTCAATGTTCAATGCTTCTACTTAATCATTTGATGGTTCTAGTTCTACATTGATCATTTGATTTTGATGACCGATAGTTTGGCAATCCTATTTCGATGTCCCTACTTCTATCGTTTGATGATCTCCAGTCTCCTTCACACTTGATGGTTCAACAGTTCATTTTTTCTTTGATGTTCTAATTTGATTAATGTTCAATTTTAAGGTTTGGATATTAAATGCCTGTAATTAGTTTTGAAGATCTATTTAGAACAGTGGTTATCAAAACATTCTATTAATCATCACAGTTCAAGTGGACAGGGAAGAGGGGGTGGGATCTCAATGCCATGCTGCCGAAGTGCGTCTTCTAACTTGGCAATTCGCCTACTCATCCATGCTGTTGCAATTACATCTCTGGTGGCATGGACTTGCATGCGCTTGAAGACTCCAACTGCTTCCTTCTGAAGCTGTTGGGCGCGTAAGTTAGCTTCATTCTTCTCTCGGAGAACTCTATCTAGCTTTTCTTTGGCCTGTTTCAGGGCCATCTCTACTTCCTCTAGATCAGTCTGTGCTCGCACCAATTCTTCTTGCAAACATTTTTCTCGTGCACTCGGCGTCTCCTGCTTTTTAATCTTCTTGATTTGCTTGTGAAGACCAAGAATAGCTTGCAGAAATGGTTCTTCCAACGGGCGTTTGAGAGATTCTTTTGATTTAGTATCTTCAGATGGAGGCTTAACGGGTTTAAGGGATTCTTTTGATATGGTACCTTCGGATGGAGGCTTAATGGGTTTAAGAGATTCTTTTGATATAGTACCTTCAGATGGAGGCTTAACAGGTTTAAGGGATTCTTTTGATATAGTACCTTCAGATGGAGGCTTAATACGTGCAGGATCTTCAGATGGAGGCTTAACGGGTGTAGGTATACGTATAACTGGTGGTGATGGAGGCTTAACGGGTGTAGGTATACCAGGTGGTGGTACTGAAGGAGGTGAGATACCTGAATTTTGCAACCATTGGTAATAAAATGGTTCACAAGAGCACAATGGAGTGGCTGGGGAAATGGCTAATTCTCTCTTGCTTGATGCCCAAAGTCCCTTGAAGCGACGTTCCACGGTACCACAATGTTTTTCAAAGTTGATGGCTTCTCCAGAAATGGCGTCGTAGGTGGGGACTATCTGCTTATAACCAAACTGCCTTAGCACTAGGAGTGGGATGTATTGAATAGAACCATATAGACCTGCCAAAACCATGCTTTGCCTGCCTTCTGCTGCCAAGCGGGGTTGTGTGCAACCATTCTGGATAGATATTCCTATCTTCCATTGGATTTCTTCTTCTCGAACCATTTGGAGCCTTCGATGGTAGTCTTCAGGTGTGAGATAGGCAGGTTGTGAGTGGGTGAGGACCTCAACAATTTTGTCTGTCGGCCCGGGAGAAAGAGGTGTACTATCGATATTAGTAATCACTAGGAAGGGCAAATGCTGGATCAACCAAAGCTGGAGAAGTTGTAGGGATCCTTGAAATGGCCAAGTACCAGAAGCTTTTACTGCAGTCAGACTACGTAATATCTCAGCCAAAACCATGGGTACTAGAGCGACTCGAGTCAAGTTTCTTGGGTTTTGCTTGAGCTCTTCTAGCTGTCGAAGTGGAGTAATCAATCGGAGGTTGATTGAGTCTCGATCTTGGGGGAATAGTAAATGCCCCACAATGGCCAGAACAAGTGCATGGTTCTTTCCTTCAGTTTCTTTGGTAGGATTGTCATGTTGTAAGGTGGTCGCACTTCGTTTCACCAAGAACTCTATGGAGACCGCATTTTCATTAATCATTTCAAGGTGAGTCCTCTTGCATCGCAGATAATTAGCTAGCTCAGTGCGGTACCCCTGCTTGGCAACGGGAAAAAGAATTTCATCTTCTAATTGCATTTGCAACATGTAGGCAATCTCTTCAAGGGTAGGGCACATATGGTTATCTCCGAAGCAAAACACCAATTTCTCACAGTCCCAGCATTGGAAGGCAGCTTTCAACAATGGCCAATTAAGAGTGACTCTAGACAAGCGTATGACGTTGCCCCAACTGTTTTCCCCCATCAAGGCTTTGACTTCATCTGCTTCTGCTTGAAGGCGATCTAGCAAGGTTGGGTGGCATCCCTGGTACTCAAGCAAATCATGCTCCATCTATCAAAAACAAATTAGGGTTAGTGGACCATCATTATGCTTATTTGATCAAGTTTTTCTATTGATTCTGAGAGTGATACAAGATATGGAATGCCAAAGGAATGGAGCCCCCTTGAATGTTGATCAAAGGATCAAAGTCCAAGGATCATACACCTACTTGGAGAGCTGGTAGGCACCTTTCAACACAGAATGTGAGAACAAAATCTCAACACCCTATATCTACTCGGCTCAAAAGGAAAGATATAGTGATGAAGGGCATTGTTGGATCAAGTCTTTGTTTATATCACTTTGACTTTCAAAGATCATAAATATAAACTTGGGATTATTATTGGTTTAAACGGTTGATGGTGTTCTGTCTCGATATGGTGCATCAATGATTTGCATTAAGATCTTTTATCGTGAGGTTGAGAAATTGCTCAATCTAGATTCCCTTTCTTTTGTTGAATTCTAGATTGGGTCTTTTTTATAAATATAAATAATTCTAGATTGGGTCCTGATCTCCTTGCAATATTGAATTTGATTAGGTAGTTGATGGTTTAATTTCTATTTGATGGATTTTTATGTCTTGGGAGTGGGGTGAGCCTCCATCTAGAGTGATGTTTTTGATTTAGTTGTGGGGAGTGTCAAATAAAATAGCTTGATTCTTGCTAGTGTATTTTATTTTTTTGGGATTAGCCTGGGTTTGACTTGGGTTGTTGTGTATTATCATGGGGTGTTTGAATTGGTTTCGTTTAGTTACTTGTAGGGTGTATCAAACAGCTTTGATTCTTGCTAGTGTATTTTTGGGGATTAACCTTGGTTTAACTTGGATTTTTCCCTAGGTTTTGATTAAAGAATTTTTTTAAAGTTGATCTTGAGCTTCGATTCTTATGTTTTTTGTTCTTTTTCCCTTTTTCTTTTGTTCTTATAGTCTAATGTTTCCTAGGTATTATTTTAGACCCCTCTCATAAAGCTCCACAAAATGTGTCCTAAAAAAATCAGGCTTGGGTTGAACCTACTGGGCTACTGAGCTACTCCATCTAAACCAACTTCGATGGCTAGGTAAGAGGCATGCAGTTTTATGTCCAACCTACCAGACCAAGGTTCCAAGTTTGAGGGTTGCCAATGCTACCAAAAGGAACAAAGTCCTGATGACATACATCTGTTGACCCTCTCTTAAAGTGTTAATAGGTTCTAAATCTAATGCAAGTGGTGTGCAAATAGTGGGTGCTGAAACATACAAATGAAAGAACTGAGTGTATTCATCACAAAAAACAAAAAAACATGCAAATGAATCTACACACAGTACAAGGAATATAACTTACATAAAAATAATTAAAATGAAAGAAAAGCACGCTAAAGCACTTCAATTAAGAACTAATATAAAGTAAAGAAACAATTTCTAGAAGGGGTTGCATGTTCTTAACTTTGCCGTTAGACTTATTCCATTTAAATTCAAAACCACAATCCTCTTTTTTGTTGTATTTGCTTGGAAAGGCCTTATTTCCCATTTTATGTTTCAATCTTTTTTCAAAAAATCTTTGGGCTCCTAGGCCGCCAAAGCTGACAAAAACAGGGAAGCTCAGACCAGGCCAACTATGGCATAGGACAAAAAACTGCAGTGACACATAACAGGGGTGAACTACACAGCTGTCCAGACAGTAACAAGGGAAATTCTTCCACTAAGTGGATGTACAACCTACAAGGTGTACAAAAAAATGCAGCACCAAATTTTTGAATACCACAACCTAGCACCAACTAGAAACCCAACTAATATTATGATGAAAAATGAGGAAAGCACCCTCTCCTTTTAATCCAAAAACAATTTCAACAATTAAGTTTGATAGAGTCCAAAACATTCATAAACCACTCCATTTGAAAACACTGGGGTTGAAAACATTGCACTACCCCCTCCAAGCTTGCATCCATCCATACATCACACATCCAACCATTCAAATAAGATTATCAACATTCTCAAAATATTGCATGGCAAGCCTAACTTCTAAGAATCAAAATAAGGCATGGCAAAGAACAATGAACAATTCAAGACTAAATTAAAGAGAATAAAAGCAAAACACAAAGAACTACACGTTAATCCATACTCTTGTGTAAATTGACACCAAAAATGACAAACACATGGGGGAAGCTCACTTGAGTCGATTAAGGGGATGTTCAATAACATGCTTGGTTTTTTTGGAAACAAAAACAACTCCCACATCAGCAAATTTATATTGCTTTTGATGATGTGTCAGTTGTTTTGTTTTCAGAAACAAAACCAACCATGTTTTTGAATTTTAGAATTCCAATTCTTTGGAATTGGATTCAGATGAGCTATAATCAAATTTAATTCAAATTTTATAATCTGCATCCAATTAATAATTGAACTGGATGTAGATTCAAACCCATCCAATCTGATTGTATTATAACATGTATTACTTTCAATATATAGAATTTAAATAGTTATATATAAATACAGTTGTATATATTATACTATATAATTTATATAGTATATAATGGGGTTGCATGGGACTTGATGGAACCCAATGTCATATTTGAGAAATTTTAATTTTCGTCCTTATAAAAATTAATAAAATTAAGTACTTATTTTCTGTGCACATGTCCGTGCTGATTAAAGTATGACAATAAAATTCTTAGTACACCAAAGATAGGATAGCAAGCTGAATCGTGTCAAACCTGAAGCTACTGATCAAACCACCCAAATGAACTCACATCTAACAGTAGGCATTGATAACTTCAATCCTAAAAGGAACCATACACTACGGCACTACTGAAATAGAAGAAGCCTTCTGGATATTGTTTCTCAACACTACAAGGGGCATATCAAGAAGATAGACCCCTATGGATGGAACCATGAAACACCATAAGATACCACTTATTTAAATTGCCGCTAAAGATAATCTAACCCACGCTCTAATGTGTAACGAGTATGAAAATAAGAAGCAAGTGAATGGTACCTTGTTTTCTATGTAGCCTCAAATACGTAATATGATGCTGCAATGAGAGATAAATACCACAAGATGAGTTCGAACGGTAATCTGAAATATTACCACTTTGGACTGTATGCTCTGCAAACAAAAACCTGGATCAATGCCAATCTAAGAACATAAGCCTAGGCCTACACTCGCATCATGGGGTATTGGATATTGTGGCTACTCAAAGCAAATAAAAATGATCAGAATAACTATGTTTACGAAATTAACGATGAAAATGAAAGCATTTCTACGAGTCAGAGTTGCTATCTTATCATTGGAAAAAAAAGAAAACAAATTAGAAGTATGCCCGGCATGATTGACTGAAGTTTCTAGCTGAAAGTGTATAAAAGACAGAATATCTCATTTCTAGTGTTGATGGTTTGATTTTTTACCTTCTTATGGAAGACAAGTTTGGTTTGCCCACCATAACCTGACTGTTTACAATCATAGCGACGCTTCCCCTATGCAGACAAACTATCCTTCCCCCTCTTGTACAGTGTGCTTCCTGCACTCTTTGCTCTACTACGTCTTCTTAGTCCTTGGAAACGTTCACCAGTAAAATTTTTTCAAGAGAAATTGTATATTCAAACAAAGAACAATCTTCGAATTCAAGAAAGAAATCATCAATACGAGAAGTCGTTCTGTGGAGACGTCGAATAGGCTATAAACCTAGAAATTAAATAAGGATGAGTTAAAACACACGAAGAACCCACCACGGCTGCAGGGTTTTCACAGGCTCAAACTCACTCCTTTCTCCGTCGCCTCTTGAGAAACCAGTGAGAAACGAGAAGAACAAAGCAGCCCTAGCAGTTGAGCGTTATATCAACACAAGCATTAGGGTTTTGTTAAATGACAAAACTACCCTTATATGAAAATCCACCCTCAACCGAATTTTTTGGTAAATGAAAAATGAAAAAACAGAGGCTTCGTCTCTTCAAATAAAACAGAGGTTTCGTCTCAGGATTCAGGAAGCGCGATAGTTGCAGCGAGTAGCAAACGACGAACTTTTGCTCAATCAACGGCGACGCTGAAGTGGGGCACCACTTTTCTTGAAACAAAGACGGTAGAACAGATCGGCGAATAAAGGAGGGAACTCTTCTGCCCAGCAATTGAACTCTCGGACAAATTCGAGTAGTAAACAACAGCCCACAAACTGAGTGTTGAAGGACGACCTGTTGGAAAATACCCATACGGGTAGGACTCGGATTCTAGCCAACATAGTTAAGTGGGGTGGTAGGACTTAAAACTTTTTCTCAAATTAGTTATGAGAAATTTTAAGTTTGAAATTTAAATTTTGAACTGGGCTCACTCATTTAACTGGGCTTAATAGGAGACCCAATCCCACAACGGAACATCTCCGCCGTGTATTGGGAATATCTCCCGATGCTTACATTATCATTCTTGAGATCGTAGGATATGGTGTAGGACGTTATGGGAGCAGTCTTGTAGGGGGTTGATTTGAATTCACATAATAGAGTTGTTAATAGAGAGAAAATAAGATAAATAAATCTCAATAAAATTTGTTTTTTTTTTTTTTGATAAAAAGCCCGTAAGCTTATTCATTCATTCAAGATTGATGAAATATCATTTACAAGAATAGTGTTTAAGAAATCTGGAATAATTGACAGGCCGATCCAAAGATAAACCTTTTTCTTGCTATAGCATAAATAGCCTTATTTGCTGATAACTCTTGCAAACTGTTATTATTTTAGGGTGTTTGGTTTTGTTTACATTTATGGGTGGTTGTTTATTTGTGTTTTTTTATTTTAAACGTTTATGTATACTTTTTTACTTTAAACATTTTTTATTTTAAATGTTTCTTGTTTTTGTTGTTTGATTGGGATTTACTTTAAATGTTTTTTATTCTCTACCTCAAATTAATACCCATTAAAGTGTGATATATCAACATTTGGTTTCAAGAAACACTAGGGCATTAGGGGAAACAAGAACTTGGTATTTCCCCAAATGTCCCATGCATAAAAATCAAAACGTTTTAATTTTTACCATTTATTTGATAAATAATAAAACAGTTATTTCATTTTGCTTCATATGCAATAAACGTAAATGCCTATATAACATTGATATAGTGGTATTTTTTCAATAAATACCAACAGAACCAAACACATAATAAGCAGCTACAGTGGGTTTAAGTCATCCACCAACTGGAGTTTGTAAATGTTTGCTGCACCACCTTCAATAACTACATGAGACAATTGCAACTGGGAGAGCATAGAAAGACGTTCAAGTGAAGCCATAGCCTCAGCCATCTCAGCACTATCACATTCAACAGGAACTGTTCTTGCCCAAATAAAACCACAATGATGGTCACGGAGTATCAAACCTGCTGATCCCACACCTTCTTTATAAGCCGCATTTATATTGAGCTTTAGCATAGATGGATATGTCTGGTTTGCACCACAAATGCTGGTGTGTCTGTTACGCAATTGACGGCAAAAGAACAGTATTTTGCTGTGAGGAGAACATGTGCTGTCAGGCAAAGAAACAGAACATGTAACAATGCTTCCTCTGAATCATTATATAAGGAGCAAAGAGTGTCCAAATTTGTGTTATGTTTACCCAATACATCAACTGTAGGCAAATTTTGAAACACACATTTCCAAAGAAATAATTTCACAGCTGGAAGTAACAGTTTATGTTTCCAAAGATGGTCCCAATGCATATCTATCTCCTTTTACGAGTTGAGAGGACGACGAACTGGGTGAGGATGACTCTATTAAGCATTGTTTTCAAAACCTGACCGGACTGGAAAATTGGGAGCCGATCAGGTGATCGGTCCCGTTTTTCCTTAAAATTGGATTTTTCCCAAAAACCGTTGATCCAGGCGATTAACTGTTTAAACAGTTTTGACCTTTTTTATATTTTTTTATTTTTTTATTTTTTATCAAAACAGGTTGATTGTTCGATTTGAACGGTCGAATCATTCAACCTGAGAATCGGACCCCTCACCGGTTGGGTCGATTTTAAAAACCTTGCTATTAAGCATAGGTTCCATGTGGTGTTTAATTTGCTCCAAACTGAATTATCAGCCATCTGTGAATTAGGGATGAGAAGGGGTACTTTGAGAATCCGTGAAACCAACACAAGAGGAAAATCGGATCTGGTCCTCACACAAGGCGCTTCACACGCATATTCATACATTGGAAACATCTCCCGGAGGTAACACCTGTTGGAGCTTTGAAACAAACCATGTATTGGACGTACAGTCAATATAGTTAGCAACCCACGAGAGAGACGGGTCATTGATTTCAAAATCAGAGAAATGTGAGTCAATATCACTCCATGGATCACACTCCCTTGTCCAGTATAGATCTAACACTTGGTAACTTTTTCAGGTGTACGATGCCCCAGTCTTAAGTTTCACTTTTCAGAAATTTTCACCTTGTAGATATTTGACTGATAATATATTTGTCCAAATGGAACTTTTATCAGTGATAAAATGCCAAACCGTTTTAGCTATCAGTGTTTTGTTACGAGCACAAGCTGAGACAAGCCCAAGTCCATTTGGGCACACATATTTGGGAATTAAGAGTGTTTGCATCTGATAAAGAGGTACGGCTTCTAGAGCTGATTTGATTAGAACAGTGCCACCCGCTTGTGACAATAAGAGAATCTTCCAACTGGCCAGCTTAACTCTTACCCATCCCAATAAAGGTCCCAGCCTTATTCGTTTAGAAAGAGGCCATTTATCTAGTTAAGGATGCTTATTCGGGTAAGTGTTTCCTAAGATAAATGAGACCTTCAACTTTCCAATGTTCTTTTGTTTCATTCGTTTTTCGAGGTAAGTGGTTAATTTTTCTATGTTTTATCATTTTTACCTTGGGTCCAGGTCCATGCTTTTTGAATTATATTTTTTTAATGGGCATTTTTGACATATTATATTTTGAACATTTAGCTTTTCCAAATAAGAAAAGGGTAACACTTAAATGATACTCAAGGAAAAGGCATTTACTATGGATCCCGCTTAAATCTTGAGAAAGAACATGAGAGAGTTGGTTAATGGGAATCAAAATCTCATTGACCGACTTTCCTCCCTTCCTCCCTTCCAACCTTGCACATATGTCTTATTCCCAAAGCATTGGAAATACTTTGTCTCACTCTCCTATGAGTATTATCACTGAAGTGAATGGCCGATTTAGAAAAATTTATGAATTGCCCTGACCATCTACAAAAGGTCTGAAGCTATTCTTGTAAACACTGAATCTTTGTGTTGGAGCATTTGCCGAATAAAAGCACATCGTCAGCAAAAAAGAGATGATTTAATTTTATACCCCGCATGTTACCTCCTTCTAACTTAGTAATAGAGAGAAGCCGACAGAGAACCTCTGTACATATGATGTAGAGATATGGTGATAGAGGGCAGCCTTGTCACAGCCCCCGAGAATGATGAAAGCAGGGGCAAAATTAGGAATTTTTTTATAAGAGGGGCCAAAATTTAAAATTGATTGGAATAGAGGGGTAATAAATATAAATGAGGCCATAGCCATAAGGGCCCAACCATTGTGTGAAGAGGTGGAAAGGGGAAAATTTTACAAGGAAACTATATTACAAATGGAGATTTCCGGACCATAGGGGGGCCATGGCTCCGTGGGTCCCCCTGGCTCCGCCCTTGGATGAAAGGATGAAAGGAAGTTCTAGGGCTACCATTAAAAGGAACTGATAATTGGGTTGTAGAGAGGCAATGGTGAGTAAGAGAAGAAAACTTGTCATCAAAACCCAGGGTGTGTAAAAGGCCACTTCATATGCTTTAGAAAGATCAAGCTTCAATAAAAAGTAAGAATGCTTATCCCGTTGCTGCTACTAAAATTTTGGCAATGAATTTATATGAAACATTAATGAGACCAATTGGACGAAAATCCAAAGCCGATTCTGGAGCTGAGATCTTTGGGATCAAACAAATAAATGTCTGATTTATAGAAGCAATCATCTCTGGATGTAAAAAGCATTGTTGAATCAAGTGCACCAAATCTGTCCCTAAAATCTCCCAACATTTTTGAAATACACCAGCCTGCATACCATCAGGGGCTTTATGCTAAATAAAGTGTTTTTAATTTCCATTTCAGTAGATATAGCAATCAAAGCAACATTATTCAAAATCGTCAAAGAAGAGGAGACAAAGTTGTGAAAATGTTCTGGAAATAAGAGAGCAGAATCTCAAAAATTGTATGTGGAGAGGAGGTCCAATTTCTATCATCTTTTAGCCAATGGATTGTATTCCTCCGTTTCCGATTGGAGGCAAGAACATGAAAAAATTGTCAGTTTAGTCTTGACCATTGCAACTGAAGGACCGAGTAGATGTAGAGATGGACGGCTGAGATCTTGGTGTACCAAACCTGCATAGAGGAGAAAAAGAGTAGCGCATAATATAGGATCCAAGACACTAGCCCATGGAAGCAAAGTGCAACCTGGAACTGCTTAATCCGAATTGGGCTAACTGGGAGGCTCTATGCTCTTCCCTCACTTAGCTGCCTTTTTTCGTGTGCTTTAGAAACAAGCTAAGTGCCCTTTTATAACAATGTCCTACTGTGTGCAATAAATGCTAATAGGAACATTGAAGTATAACCATTTGGTTGACTGAGTCAAGTCCCTCCGGATTGAGGCAAGTGTCACGTACTGACCAAGGATCTAGCCACATGATCATCCAGTCTAGACAGGGTCAAATGGATATCCATTGACCCAATAAGAACTGTAATTTGGACCTAGAATAATCCAACAATATTGGTATCTCCATGCATAAAAACATTTTCAAATAACCAATCAAATAAATTTATTTTTATAAAAAATAAACAAATAGATAATAATTTAAAATGAATGATTGTGTGTGAGTGTTGTGTGGAGATAACCATAAAATAATCATCTTCCATCAACATGTGGCTTGTCACATGGTCATTGGATATTCCAACATGTTGAGGATCAAACGAGGGCCTATGGCCACTCTACCAACATCTCCCACTTAGCCAGTTAGGCCCGAGATGAATAAGTGCCAATCAATCTCATTGCTTTGGCGTGCCTTACATAATCTGTAATTGAATTGGGTTTATTCATTGGGTTGGCAATCATTTCTTTTATAGGCACATATTCTACCAAGATCTATTCCATTGGTAGACATGATATAAGTAGCGGTACCGGATATCAATATGCTTCACTTCAAGGCATGCCAAGGTAGCATAATTGAGTATCTTCATAGTTCATCAGTATATCAAGAACTTTCACTGCTTTTGAACCCACAAATATGCAAATATTGAACTCAGTATGCATGACAACTTTAGGTACTACATAGCTTTGCTTTCTTGCTCATCAATGAGACAATTGGTCCTCCTAAGAGGAATCAACACCCAATGGTAAATCTGCTATTGTTTGGGTCACCTGCAAGAATTAGCAACACACTAATCCAATACTTCCAAGTCATATGGGTTTGAAGCTGTTTTAGAGACTTTGCAATATTAGGAGTTGTCTCCATTTTCCCTCATATCTTCAACCTTTAATTCAAGGAACCAAATTAAGCATAGCTTAGTGGCCTGTTCATTTCCTATTTAATAGCCTTAAAAATAGAAACTGTTCAAGTTGGGTTTTGTGCATTTTGACTCTCTTAAATGCTACCCGTTTTTCTATTTCCCAAATTTCTTTAATTGGTTTTCAAGGAACCAAATTTCTTCTTTATCCAACCAGTGATCCAGCTCAGTTTCTAGGCGAAATATCTCAAGATAAGAGGAAGTAGCTGAACCTTGTAAGCACTATAGTTGCTGCCCCATAGCATGAATATGCTTACGCATGCCGAAATAGCAGCCTTACATTTCTCATTAAGGCTATGTTTGGTTTGAAGGAAAATGTAAGGAAAGGAAGGGAAAGGTAATTAGGAAATCTATACAAGATTTATTACTTTTTCCTTCAAACCAATAAATGTAGCCTAAATGAACCAATAGTGGAGTCCCAAGTGTCTTTGAAAATGTTATAAAAATCTGAATCTTCAAACCAGATGGCCTCAAAGCACCTTCTAGACTCGGGAATAGTCTGATTAAAACATTGAGGCTATTTTTGGTTTGAAGGAAAATGTAGGAAAAGGTAAAGAAACCTTTACAAACCTTGTATTGATTTCCCTATCTTTCCCTTTCTTTCCCTATCCTTTCCTTCAAATCAAGCATAGCCTAAGGGAGAATTGGAGAATATTAATGATCACTTGCCAATCTTACCAAATGATGGACTATGGCAGATGAAAAATTAGTAAGCCACGCACCATTAACTAGGACTCGATCCAGGCACATGTTTATAAAATCCCCGAGTCGGTTATTACAACATGTTTCTCTTGGTGTGAAGAAAAGCATTTGGTCTTAGATAGAAAAATGTATTTTGGCTTCTTCACACGGAGGATACAGAACGGTGGAGAGCTCCAACTTAAAGACAGTTGGAGAATTGTCGTTTTGAAAATTCATCTGTGCATTAGAAGTTTGCTGCTGGCGCGCCATGTACTGTTCAGGCTGTAAACACGTGGAGTACGCTCTGGAGCCTCGAGGTGTGGGTAGTGACTTCCCTCATCGTTTAGTTATCGGAGAGCACAAATCCTCAGGCTTCCTCTTCCAGATCATTAGTAGTAACTCGGACAGGAAGAATTGATGAATTACAAGGAAAAACAGTGAGTAACTTGCCTGATTTGGTGGGTATACGACCGCATGAAACGGAGGTAGACCCGCCATCCAACTGTATGTAAATTTTAGTGAGACAAAGATAAATCATGGGGAAAAGCAATGCAAGGTTTATCTCCGTTTGCTGTGTTAAATTGCACGTCAGCTTCCTTATGTACAAGTACAACGATTAAGGTATCGATCGTATCGTATCCGTATCCATGATCATAGATACAGGCTACGTCTTATATGTATCTCATGAGTTGTATGTATCGATATCATATATTTTGTATTGTAAGATTCGATACACACTAATATGGAGGCCTATCTGATGATGCGCAATCCGGCCGGTCTTAGCTGTCAATGATCTTGCCTCTGAATTGAGTAATGGAGAACCTGAAACGGAGAAGACGAAGAAGCTCCGAGGGGAACCCGGTGTAAAGGCTCCGAAGCTTAAGTTAGAATCCTTCGAAGGCAATATAAAACCAGATAGCGCAAAGTTTGCATACCTCCTCTTTGGGGGTGGAGAGCCTTTTATAACCACTTCGCGCACTCACTCCTAGACTCCTGTCAGGTCGGGAATGAGTATTTCCGTGCTTCTGCCAGTTCGGGCGTCATAGCCTCTACTGGGGCAGAACCGTCATTGCTCTTTTTGTCGGAGCCGTCTCTGTAACTAGAGGTAGCGGTTGACAGGTGACGGTGGCAGGTGGYCGTTTGAAATGCGGCCGTCAGGTATCAGATCCCAAGTCAGTCAGGTGCGCCGCCCCCGGATACGGACTCCTTCGGTGTCAGGTACGGTGTGGTTCGTCCAGTTCAATGCTCCGGAAGCGAAGTGCCCGGAGCGGTAAGTGAGGCGAAGTCTTGAGTTCGGATAAGGGGGCCCTAGACTGTCATAGGGTGGGCCAGTTCGGGTCTCTGCTTTGTGCGACTCGGGGCCAAAGAGAGAGTTTGGGCTCCTCGTAGGGAGTTCGAGCACTAAGTAGGGAGTTCGGGCACCTTGCAGGGAGTTCGGGCTCCTCATAGGGAGTCCGAGCTCTAAGTAGGGAGTTCAGGCACTTTGTAGGGAGTTCGGACCGCTGGTCTCTTCCCTTTGGTGTTTGTTCCCTCGGTAAGTGCCGAGCTACTTGTTTTTTGCCACGTGGCGTGATTTGCGAGGTCGGGCCAAATCTTCCTTCATCAATTGCCCCCCACTCCTCGTGCTAAGGGTCTTGCCCTGGTGCGAGGAGTTCGCGAGGTGTCAGGTAGGTTTGTTCTACATTGAATCTTCGTTCTACTGGCGCGAGGTGCGTTGTCAGGGTTTCTTGGGCTTTCTACGAGCGTTCATTTAGGCGGGAAGCGCGCCGGCCTGTCTAAATGCTGATGGAGGTGGCGGCGCGCGCGTTACTTCAAAATTTCAAAAAATAGCGCGCCACTTGGGGGCGCGATAGCGGGCATTTTTTCAAATTTGAAAAAGGCGTGCCGCTGCCGTTTTTTCTGAGGAGACGTGCGCTGGCGTTCCGTCAGTTTCAGAAAGACGTGCGCCAATCACGTCTCGGCCTCGAGGGACGTGTGGTCAGTGCGGCTGTAGGCCGTCGGATTGGCTTTGATCTAAGACGTTGCCTTTCGGTCACTGTGAGCATAAATAGCGGGGGGGGACCCCAGTTATCACTTCTGTATCTCTCGAGCTCGCATCTGTTTCAGCTCGCATCTAGTTCGTGTCCAGGTTTCTTCAGTTCGCGCTCAAGGTCTTCCGCTCGTCCGAGCTTCTGTGGTCTACAGCTTTTGTCCGGGTGAGTACTTTCCTGGATCTCATCATTCTCGATGTCTAGCTCGGATGGCTCAGATAGTCCTTTCAGCGGGCCTGATGCAGGTTCTACGAACCAAGTTGCATCCCCCGATAGCCCTAGCGAGCCGGAGGTAGAGCTCGAGGAAGAGTTCGAGCTTGTAGGCCGTGGCGCTTCGGGTAGCTTGGCATCCACCTCTCATCGGGGTCGGATTTTAGACAAGTTTGGCCCTTTGACCATGACACCCGAGGAGCTTCAATCCCTCATTACTTACTATAACTTGCCCGAGGAGTATGCTTATTTCATACCTTCGGGTAGCTTTCCTTGGGAACACGGTCCTGATGAGATCGTGATATTCCGGGAGCAGCTTGCCATGGGGCTGCGATTGCCTTTCCATCCCCTCTTTGTCGAAGTCTTGAACCACTTCGGCGTGACGGTCGGCCAGCTTCACCCGAATTCCATTCGAAACTTAGTAGGGACAATCTCCTTATTCTGTGACGAGAGCTTTCCGTTGGACTTGGAGAT
>NW_010729167.1:2125752-2140936 GCF_000365185.1 Nelumbo nucifera
GGATACGGACTCCTTCGGTGTCAGGTACGGTGTGGTTCGTCCAGTTCAATGCTCCGGAAGCAAAGTGCCCGGAGCGGTGCGTGAGACGAAGTCTTGAGTTCGGATAAGGGGGGGACCGGACTGTCATAGGGCGGGCTAGTTTGGGTCTCTGCTTTGTGCGACTCGAGGCCAAAGGGAGAGTTCGGGCTCCTCGTAGGGAGTGCGAGCACTAAGTAGGGAGTTCGGGCACCTTGCAGGGAGTTCGGGCTCCTCGTAGGGAGTCCAAGCTCTAAGTAGGGAGTTCGGGCACTTTGTAGGGAGTTCGAACCGCTAGTCTCTTCCCTTTGGTGTTTGTTCCCTCGGTAAGTGTCGAGCTACTTGTTTTTTGCCACGTGGCGTGATTTGCGAGGTCGGGCCAAATCTTCCTTCATCAATTATCCATGTCTAATTTTACAAAATTGTACATTGAGTACTTTTGCATTGTTTTTTATGTTTAATACAAGTTAAAAATAATATTATGAAAAATAAAATAAATAATTTAAGATTTAATTTTTCAAAAAGATTAATAAAAACTAAAAATTATAAAAATAATATATTTCATCTACCTTAGATGATTTATATATTTTATTTTACACATAATTATATATTAAAAATGAAAGCATAGCTATTATATAAAATACTAAATAAATAAATTTTCCCAGCAAAATTATTGGAAAGCAGAAAATTATAATTTTAAAAACTAAAACAAATAATGTAAGATTTAATTTTCCCAAAAGATTTAATAAAAACTGAAAATTAAATATAATTTATTTTATCTACCTTAAATGACTTATGTGTTTTATTTTACAATAATGTGTAAAAAAATATTATATGTTAAAAATGAAAACATATATGTAAAAAATAGTTCATTTAAATAAAATACTAAAATTGAAAAAATGATAATTATTGTACAATGTTTGAATGTTCTAGAATCCCGGTATTGTTTATTATAATATTTCTCTTCATATAACTTATTGAAGTATGCATTTCTCATGTCTTTATATCTTATTCATAAATAATTCAACTTTTGATTTAGTATTATTAATGTATTTATATAATTTGTATGCATTTCATTAACGTATCCAAGTGTTTCATCTTATGTTAGTATCCATAAATTTTTAAAACGTATCAGTATCATATCCATATCCAACTTATCGGATATGATACCCAATTTCCATACTTTAATCCTTGCACTTACGTATCGTAGATTGATCATATTATTGATTGATCAGTGACAGTTTGAAAAGCAGTATAAACTGAAAATAAAATGGCAAGTTGCTTGCCGGATTTAGCGGAACAACCTCCGCTAAATGCGGTAGGCAGTCCGCCGTCCACCTGGGTTGTGTTCGGAATCCGGTCACTGTACTGAGGAGGGAGAACAGCATTCCTCTCTCTATCCGCATGCGATTCGGTGATAACTGCTGGCGCTGTTTGTTCTCCGTTATCAGATGACGAATCATTTTGCTGAGCAACGTTAATGATGTCCGCTGGCGATGACAATCAAGTCCTCGAACAGAAGGTGACACTCGTATCTCTTGCGCTATGCGATCACATAAAAGGTGTTGGAGCCACAATTGTCGTTTGGCAGTCATCAATCGCACATAACAAATCATGTTTCGTTTTATAGGAATGTGATTGATGACCCAGGAGTCCACAGAAACAACAAAAACGAGCCAACCGCTCATAATGGACTCGTATGGAAATAACTTCCCCTGAAAGAAGTTGAAACGGCACCTCCTCCCAAAGAGGTTTATTAGTGTTAATAGAGACTTTAACTCCGGCAAAACGAGCCCATTTTGTAATTTCTAATGGTTCCGGATCATATGGTTTTCCCAGTTTATTTGCCACCTTAGTGACAAACGAGCCATTTTGTAATTTCTTATGGTTCCGGATCATATGGTTTTCCCAGTTTATTTGCCACCTTAGTGACAAAGGAAGAAGTATTCAAATAATTTAAAGGGAACCCACTAAGATGTGTGGGAAAAATTGGGGTCACTGAAATTTGGAGGAGAAATTCTGATTGAAGGCATTGCCTTTAGAACCTCCACTCAGTTCCATTGAGTTTATTATTGGGTTAGAGAAAAATTCGTTCTTAGGATACAACAGATCCTTGGGTGAGAATCTACAACCAACAAAGTTGAATATTCTCCAAAAACAACTCAATCGACTCAGAGAGTTAGAAACGAAAGCTATGAAGTTCAGAGTTCAGACTTGAGATCAAAGACAAAAACACAACATTGGTAGTTTTATTTATTTATATATTTTTTGGTAGACAACATTCACAAATTTAATTCAGCAAAATCACTGAGCACCTATTCTTGAGAAAGAAACCAAAATATCTATTGTGTTTGGAAGATTTGATTCCATCATCTTCAACCTACTACTGTATTGGAAGAAGAGGAACTCAAGCCATAAATCTAGCGGAGAGATCAACGCAAAGTATTCAGAATCATTAGCAAGTTGCATATTGACAAGAAGCTTCTTTCTCTTCTTAATCATTCATTTTGGGATTTTTTATATGATCTGTGATAGCAATCTCAAAACATCGACTGGGTTGAGTTTATCCAATGGAGACACTCTTGGTGTGCATTACAAAAGAAAGAAGCTTCAGTAAGCTCATCTTGGGATTACGTTCGTCTATACATTTTGGGATTACACTCTTGGTGTGCAATCTCAGTGCTGGTCACGGTGTTCTCTAGGGACAAACCACAAAACCAGGGTGAGGAGTAGAGTATCTCTGCTCCACCGATGAAGGAATAAGGGGCAGGGAATCAGTGGGTGGTTGTGGGGAGCCGAAAACTGACAAGATGTACACCGGAGAGAGGTGAGAACACTGAGATTGTCTTAAAGCTCTTCGGCAAGTATGGTGTTTATGCATCTGAAGCTTTATGGGTGGGTTGGTTCTCTTCTGCCTCCTTCGTCGGCCACCCAGAATTATCCCCCTTGACTCTAAACAAGGCGATTTCGTTCCTAGAGGTCAACCGATCTGAGGAGAAGAGAAAACAATGATTTGGTTGTGCCGTCGCTGGTTTGTCGTGATTAAAGGAAGAAGACAGTAAGGACAAAATTAGGTTTTAAGAAAGGGAAAATTTCTGATCGTACCCTGAACTTTAGGGGTTGTCTCTGGCCAGTTCCCGGACTTCAAAATGTATCTATGCAGTATCCCAAACTTTTAGAATCTGTCTAATACGTCCCTGCCATTTTACCTATTCATGGACCGGGTAGCCCAACAAGCTAGCCTAACCCAATCCGTTATAAGTTGGACTTAGTCATAATTTTAGGCCCGCGGGCTCGAGCTCGGGCCTAAAGCATTGGGCCTGACTTATTTTTAGGCCGGCCTCGGGCTTTCTCAAAAGAGCCTGGCCCTATCTTGAGCCCGACTTGATACTATATAATAAATAATTAAAAATATATTTTATTTAATAAAAGTTATATATACAATACTCTTTGTTTGATCTTCTTCTCTTTTTTTTTCAAGTAATAGTGAGATGTTTATTATTTTTTGAGTTTTAAAAGTTTTTAATATAAATAAAACACTTTTTATTGAATAAAAAATGAAAAAATTCTATTTTCAAATTTCTAGCTGGATTCAGGCTCGGAGCTAGGATTCGGGCTTTATATGAAGGTTGAACTCGGGCTTGGGTCTGAATGTATTACGTTGATACATATACAAAGACCAGCTCGAACCCGGCCCGGCCCATGAACAAGTCTACTACCATTAACATCCATCAATAATCTTATCATGTAATGACATGTACACTTAAAACTTTTAAAAATGCCAAAACTACCCTCCAAAGGAAGACATTGTTCATTGTCTTCTACCTTTTTAAAGAAAACACTATTCATTGTCTTCTTCATTGAAATTAAACGAGAGGAACGATTAACACTCTCAAAAAATGATCCTCTCTCTCTCTCTCTCTCTCTCTCTATTTGTTACATTTTTTGGGACGCTGCTGACAAAGAACTTGTTGGTATACAACAGTGCTTGGTCATGGCAAAAGCTCTAAATTATGTGGACTCAGTGCTGAACATCATAGCTAACCTAAATCCATTTAATCCCATCAGAAAGATCACCGGCGAAATCGATAACAACATCCTTGATCTAGGTCTTTATCTCCCATTGATGTGGAAAGTAGAAGTTTCCTGTTTCTTTCGAGTTTCAGCTTGTTGTTTTATGCTTGATACATGGATGAGAAGCTGGGCAAAATCAATTCCGTTTTTAAGAAAAAAATGGTGATTTTCTGGGACAATAGTATGGTGAGACCTCAACTAAGACTTTCTGTTTAAGATACCAAGGGTGTAAGTACATGTGGTTGCCAACATGCATAATTGAGACGAAGGCATCAAACCAGAATGATGGAAACACCTATGATGACACAGAAGCCACCGAGGGCTTGCGATAAGCCAACAACCCATCCCAGGTTTGCCATGAGCTTGAAGCCATTGCAGACCTGCAATGGACTAAAGGACCATCACACAATTGCAATGAGGCAAAGTCACTTACAACAGGACACCTAGCAAACTAAGCAAAACATGTTAGACTAGCACTGACGTCATCCACACCACGTCGATACAGGAGACCCATGAGGGAAAGTAGCGCACATGTACCATGAGAATCCTCGTACAAAAGGAAATTTTGTCCTAGGAAGATCTCACGCGACTGAAGTGAAGGGAGATCCATCATATGGATGGCCAAACCATGCAAGGTGGCTAGGCGAAATTTAAAAAATTTTCTTTCTCCCTTCTGAGAATCGTATTCCTAATTTTAGAAAAATTGCATTTTTTAAGGATCATTCTTGAAACAAACCGAACCAGATCTGGAACCAAAATAAAGGGTGGGTTATACCTGATACGGAATCCGTGAAGGTAGCTCCCAAAGTAGGTGTTCACGCCCAAAGAGGGTACCAAATCCTGCCTCCACTAAAGATGAAGCAGCTTGAGGTGAAGCAGGATCAACAATGTAATCATTTAGCAAGAACTACAATCCTTCAGCAATGGTCAAGCAAAGGGAGGTGAGCACGAATTCATATATGATTTTTCTTGCAAAAATCAGAATCAAGATCCAATCGTGATCAGTCCAAGAATGGAGATTGAATAGGGTATATGGCAACAAACGCAGAAAGAGAGGGAGAACTGAAAGCAGTGTGTAACCTTTTAGCAGTTCGCCCTCCTCTATTTAAATAGATCTTAAAGATTTAATCTCCTAATCTTATTAGAAGTTTCCTAATCCAAATCTGTATTTGGATCTGGACTCTTTAAGTGGATAAGACTTATCCTCATATCCTTATCTATTGATCCAAACCCATATTTAAACCCAAATTCCTCCATATTGATTAATCATATTAATCTGGGGCCCTAGGCCCATTAAGTGAGTGTGCTCGCCTCCCCTTTTAATTGATGGTTAACTTGGCTCTCTTTGTAAGGCGTGGGACCATAACATTGATCTTCATAAAATCCATATGGGTTCAACTTATCCTCTATTACAAGGCCTGTCCAAATTCACTACTGAACATAGTAAACCCCAAAGCCCATAAGTATGGGCTCTCAATAGGCCCAACATTTACACTAAATGGTCATTGGGTCCAGCCATCTTATGAAGGCCCAATGACCTCTTCCTCGGCTGCAAGGTACGGTGTTGCACTCTCTGATCGGATGGATCTCGGGAATTAAAACCTTTGCAAACATTTTTCATAAAAACATAATATATATATATACATATATATATATGTATATATTGCAAAACAAATCTCAAACAAGTTTGAAATCAACTGCTGGCAGTTTAGGTTTCCATTAAAGAGAGTGTTGTGCCCGATCATTCACTTTGTCCGACAAAGGGGCTGATTCTGTTACTATGATCACCCACTCAGGTGAATTCTCAGACTGCCCCAACATACCCAGTTTTGACCCCCGCTAAGGATCTCACTAATTAGCATATCAAAGATAGCTCAATCCAACACCTAGTGCAGTATTATAATCAAGTCTATGGGTTAGGTGTAACTTTGTAGTTTTGCCCATCTGTCTCCAAGGTCCAAGGCATAACTGGAAAATGGTTCAGTTCAGAGTTTCAAGCAAACCTACACTACATTTGCTTCGGGTCTAACCCTACCATCTAAGACAAGCTGCCCTAACCGACTTAGCAGCACATTAGTATCAGCCTTGTCAGAATAAACCTCCCCAAGTCTATCCAACGGATATGAACATTCTAAACTAAAATGAGTCTCACAAGTGTCCAATTTAAGGGTAATTACACAGAAACATACAAGATATAACATGAATTAATTATGTACTTTTATTCATTTACAATAAATTTCAAATGTACATCAATTTGATTGGAGCTAAGGGCATACACTATCTAATAGCGACACGTAGAGAACCACCAACAATGTCCTCCTGACAACCGGCATCGAGTCGAAGATCCCCTTTCCTAATAGGAATCAAACCCCTTTTTGCTCCTTCCCTTTAGGGTTGCAAGGCCTCCCCTTATGAAAAGAGGAATAAACCGTGATTAAGACACGATTCTATCTAAGACCCTTGTCAACCTTTATTACCCAACATCCCTCGGCCCTTCTTCATCTTTCGAGGAGACCACCATACTTAGCCTTACCACCTCGCTTATATTAGAATCTCTAGTTACTATCCTTGATCACGTAGAATGGTTGCTCAAAGAATCAACCTTTCCCCCATCCCAGAAGAGCAACACGAGAACCTTGACAACTCTAACATAGAACTTGAAGACCAGGACAATCAAGAGACAGCAGAGTAGGTGGACATTGACATACTGTTCCACAAAGCCTACAACATCAAGTCTTGCTTTGACCGAATGGGGTAGTTGCAAGCTGAGATGAGAAGCACCTTACAACTACTACTATAGAGGTCAACAACACCCGAACATCCTCCCTTTACCCCTACAGACCCTCCTACACCAACCTCTCCCATCTGTCCCCTGGCTTTGGTCGAGTGACACTCGTTTGAAACCAACCACCCAACTATACCTACCATAGCCCAGACAACCCAACGTTCTACCGTCAAACAAACACATGTAATAATACGCAACTAGATAATGACTGATGCACCCATCAGTCGGCTGGAGATCAAGGAATATGTTCAGGGCCTAATAGAGGAAAGCCAAAACAAAACACAGATGGCCCATACCCTACAAAACCCCTATTCTAACTACATCTTATATAAGCCCTATCAGGCCAACTATGTCCCTCTATAGCAATAGCCCCAATATGACGAGCAAAAGGGGAGCCCATAGAAATATGTCAACAAGTTCGACGATACTCTAGGCACATTCGCTCTTGATGGAGACCTAAAGGTTCGGGAATTCTCCAAATCCCTAATCAGACTAGCTTATTCCTGGTTTGTCAACCTAATGACAGGAAGCACCAACCTATGGGTAGAGCTCATGAAGAAATTTTTGTCTAAATGGTTCACCCGGTGCGGAGGCTGGCCATGGCCAACCTTCACAACACGAAGCAACAAAATAACTCACTCCCGCCACCACCACTAGCGTTCCCCTACATAAAAGTGAGGTGATCATGATCATGAACAAGCTAGTAGAAGATCACATCATCAACCTATCACCACCACCAACCGGGGATCGACACTGAGAAGGACAAACTCAGACCCCACTGGTGCAACTTCCATCAATCTCCAAACCATGATCTCATGGACTACTTTACCCTTCGGCACCTTTTCACACAAAATGTCAAGCTAGATGACTATATCAAGAGGAAGCCCACCCAAACAAAACCAACCCCCTCCCAACACATTTGCAGGGGGCAACATCAATGTGGTCAGGGCGCTAGCAAGTGTGGACGAAGACATGTTAATCCAGTGATTCCAACAAAGCACCGAACTCCAACAGTTTTCCAACAAACAAGGGGCAAGCAGCACGGTTCGGAGACTCATTATCAAGGCACTTGTTGAAGTGTTTGGGAAGCCTTTGGAACCACATCACATGGATAACTGAAGGTAGAATTCACACCGGAAGACATACTTGCAACGGACCCACACTACAACTGCTCCTTATACATAACAACTAAAACAGGGGACTATGAGATGTGACGGTCCATGGTCTACCATGGAAAATCTAATAACATAATCTCCATCCACACCTTGTAGCTGATGAGCATACCCCATGACACTGTCAAAGGCATGCCCATGGAAGTCACCGATTTCAGCAGAAACGCATCCGTCATAGAGGGCTCCCTCATGCAATAGTAGCCATCAGTCCTTTCTCCATAGAGAAGGAGTTTCATGTAGGGCCTAGAAAAACTTCCTACCATGCCTTACTCGAACGTCCACTAATACATGGCCTAGCAGTAGTCCATCCACTTACCACTAATGTATCAAAGTCAAATGCAGAGGTAGAATCATCTGGATCTTGGCTACCCACATTCTATTTGAGAAGTTAGAAGCCCACCTACAAGATGCGATTTACTACATTGAGCTTGCCGAGAATGGAGAAATCCAGGTGGCTAAAGTCGAGGCATTGCAATTATCGGAGTAGCTAAGCGAACCCCTGACAGCAACAGAGTGAAAGAAAAGATCCAGATGCATAAAGGTGACCGGAAAAAATAGTAAAAGCTACTACACGATCATCGAAGAATACAAAGAAGATGGTCCTCCCACTGCAAAGAAATCCATCCCAGAGGTATGATTTACAATTAGTTTGCATGTGCATTAAGTTCAAATACCATTGTATTCTCATTTTCTTTTAAATCAATGAATACCTCATGTTCCTATGCCAAGAGCCATTTTGTCAAAAACACATAATTGGAATCACCAAACAATAATATCGCGATGCTCACATCATAAACAGAACATAACTCATCGCAACAGAACATAACAAAGTAAAAGGTACACAATACAACACTCACTTTCACTAAAAAATAATAGTAAACAATTATAAATAGACAATTGAAATCCCACCTATGCTAGGATTAACCAAAAGAAACAATAAAGTATTATGATGAAATCCACACGCCTCCTAAGCCTATGCAAGATTCAAACAGCGTAGTAGAGGAACCATTAGAAGAGGTTGACATGGCCACTAGAGAAAGAGAAAAGAGGTCATTGTACATATCAGCCAAATTGAGCCAAGAAGAAAAGACAAACTTGATGGGTGTCCTAAAAGGTACTAAAACTTACATCCCAATCGCAAAAAAAAAAGAACTATATATCCTACTATAAATCTTACTGAACCCCTTTCTTCCTTTATAATTGACAAAGTTCCAAGATGTTTTTGCCTGGTCGTATGACCAGATGCCAGGGTTAGATCCGGCATTAGTTAGCACCCGCACTCCATCGACCCCAAGACTACACCAGTGACCACAACGAGTTTTCAAACCGGAAATTACCTTGAAGATCAAAGAGGAGGTTGAACAACTCCTAAAAGTAGGCTTCATAAAGCCAATCAAACACCCATAGTGGCTAGCCAACATTGTCTCGATCAAAAAGAAGAACAGCCAACTAAGGTTAGTACCCACACCCAAACCTCGTCACTTTAATATACCTAAAGTTAGTATGTAATGCCTTTCTTCCTCCCAAACACCCTAGGTGTTGCATAATCCTCAAGATCTAAATAAAGCTTACCCCAAGGATGAATTCCCGCTACCCAATAGGGAACCAACTATTCTCTTTCTTAGATTCATGTAGTGGCTACAATCAGATTTACATGGATCCTATAGATGCACACTTTAAGTGAGGTGGTAGTTAAGCTAAGGGCAATGGTCTCCTTGAAAGATAGAGGAAGACTAGGGATGAGGGATCAAACAGGAGGTTGAGGCAGAGGGGGCTGAGCAGGGAACCTAATGATAGGGTTAATCAATAACTGGATGAATGAATTTCCTTACAAGGAGAATCTCTATTTATGGAGGAGATCTCGAGATCCTGAAAGGAAGGATCCAAAGGTGCTCGTTTCCTAATAGGAAAGGGAATATTTGATTCACTATTAGTCGTTAAGGGCACTGTTGGTGTTTCGGCACGTGTCCCTATGGGGATCTATCCGAGGATCGGCTTTCCTTTCACTTGGAGAACCTCATGACTCACGTGTTCTACTACCCATGTGCGCCTTACTTAACTAACGTGGTGCTAATGACGTCACTGTTTGGTGGACGGTGTTTCATTAGACTTGTGTGGCACCCTGTTACGTTCGTCCCATCGACATTATGCACGCAGGTGGCATTTGAACCCAGTTCTCAACGTACCAGGGTGTCACAGCGATTGTCGGTTTATCGCAAGGCCAAGTGTGTGTGAACCTCACCGCAAGTTCAACCCGGGTTTGCATTGGCTCGAGCTAAGAATGGGCTCATCTCAATCGTGCGATGAACAATGAGTTTATCGCAGTCTTGCGATGTGTGTCGTAGGTTTATCACAGGCCTACAATGCACTATGGGTTCAACACAGAGGGAGGGTTGCCTACAAATTGATCACGGGTGTTCATGTGGTATTAATGCGGTGTTTACTATCCTCGAATGGATTGAGCAAGCACTATGTACCTACATTAGCCCCCCTGCTTATCAGTAAGTGGAATCTTATCAATAATCATTTTTCCTTCACATTATCTTTGAAGTCCTATGATGGATCAATGAACACTTGTGCGTTGGGCCTGGGGATTTGCTTTATTTTGCAATTTCATGTGGTTGATAGAAAGTTAATTTGGGATTCTTTCAACCCCCCCTGTCTGTTAACAAGCTTGCAGTCAGCTACTCGATTGATCATGCGTCCTTGTACGTCAATAGTCTTGGGAAGGAATTGGTTGTTTGTTCTTCGATGAGGTTCCATATCTTTTATGGTTTAGCCCTGTCTTTTGGTGATTTTCTTTCTTTCAGTGGGAAAGTCTTCACGGGTTGCGAGTTTCAGCCCCCTGGCCATTGATAGGAAGGAAATTAGCGAAAGGCATTGCCGTAGTTCTTCCGGTATGAGTGATGAGCCCCCATGTGTGTCAGGGTGATGCATTTTGTGGATGCACGGCGTCAATTGATGGTGTAGGTTCCATGGCTAATCAACTTTGGTGATTGATGGAAGTTGGGGAAGACAATAGTTGATGGTGACATGGCGGGTATCATTAGCATTGTCTTAACTGTCATTACGTAATAATTGCAGGCTATTCGCACGTGTAACACAGATGCGATATTCGATATTTAAAGTGCTAATTGATGATGTGGCACCTCATTTGAATTAATGTGTCATTTCATCCCGCCTTTCAAAGGGCATATGTGTAAATGTCTTTAGGTTGCTTTTTCATTAAGCGTCAACTAGTGTCTCGTACTCATGCCTATTCATCTTCCCTGGCACTGTTTGCCATTCCTGGCACTGTTTGCCATTCCTGGCACGTGAGGAGTGCTTATTATTGAAGGATGGTGAACCACACAAATCCCCACTTTGTCTTCTTCTTCCTACCTATTTTTCTTTACTTTCTGAATTTTTGTGTTTTCCTTTCATTCCTTTCTTTGTTAACATTCTTGTTACTCGTCATCACCTTGTCTGTTCGTTATGGCTCCTCGCTAGAAGAAAGGGGAGAAAGGGGAGGAGTGTCCTTTCCTTGATTTTGTTAGAGAGGTAGACACGGCACTACTGGAGAGGGAAATGGCTATAGTAGCCAAGGGGGAACAAGGTTTCTGGCCTCTGGTACCCATTTCAAGGGGTGTGGAAGGTATATTTGACCCCATCCACGGTACAAAGTTGTTGTGTTTGTGTGGATGGCCGAACCCGTCAGTGTCCTATAAGTGTTAGGAATCCAAGGCTGATAGCTCGAAATCCCCCAATAGCTATATTGCTTGGGCAGAATTCATCCTTGAAAATCCCATGTATTGCCAAATGCTACAAGAGTCCGGTCTTCTCAGATTCGTGGATTCTTACATGAATCTTACTAGTAGGGAAGGAGTGAAGTATGTTCCTCATTTGTTGGAGCATTGGTGTCACACACACTTTCATGGGGGCGTTTGGAGAGTTCACTATCACCATGGAAAATGTGGTTGCCTTGTTGGCGTTGCCCACCAGGGGTGTTGTATCTGCCCAGAACCTCCAACACATCGAATCGATTCCCGCAAACTTGAGGGAGCTCTGTGACGAACTCCTTCATGAAATTGTTGCTTACAAGGTCAAAGGTGGATTGGACCACCGCTCGGGGGAAGATGCCATTAGATTAATGGCTGGAATTTTGGTTTGAATCAATGGTATGGGTGTAGACAGTCAATGTCATCTCGCCGCATTTGTTTTGTACATCGCTTCCCGTTTCCTTTTTCTCAGATTCCCTCACTATGATTTGCATACAGTCTTGGTTCCATTTGCCATTCTTGCTGCTAGTGGTCATCAATTACAGCTGGCCTCCATTTTCTTGGGTTATCTGTATGAGCATATGGTTGATACCGTGCAACAAATAATGGACCCGAGCTACAAAAGACGCATCAGCTACGTTTGTGCACCATTCTTGAGGATGTGAGCGCTTTGACCTCGACGTAACGCCCCGTCGTCTCTCTCCTATGAAAGTTGCTATTGCCACTATGGAACGGGACAAGTTTGAAGAGAAGGTGATTGAGGTTTGTAGGGGAAAACATTGGCTATAGTGTACTAGACACAAGAGTTTCAGAATGAGCGAGATCAACATGAAGCTTGCCTCCCTCGATTGATTAATATGGAGACCATACACCGAGATCATTCGCCATGCCATGCCGTTCTGTGTCGGCGTGCCAGTTCCAGAAGGCAGCGATCAACAATGCACCGCGGAAGTGAAGAACTCTACAGCAGTCATGGTGAGGCAAGTAACTTGGCCTAGTGTGGTGGCTTACCTTGATCGCACCAGTGAAGTTCAATTGGTTGCGTATCGCCCGATTAAGTGATGTGGCAATTTGGTTATGATGACTTGGGTGCACAGTTCTTGAAGTCTTCGGGGGAAGATGTTTTCTGGACTCGGCATCATGGCCTAGCCTTCCAGGGTTGCTCAAGGTTCCCCGTTGCAAGGTTTATATGGGTATAAGGCTATAAGTCCCTCTAGTTTTTTTTTTTTTAATCTTTGCACTTTATTTGGGGGTTTTCAAGAGTTGTCGAGAAAGAACCCCTGACCCCGTCATGTCTTGGCACCCCCCGAAGGCCACACTACCACCTGGGGTGACAGTCCACCCAGTTCTCCATCTACCCCTCCATCGCAGTCCCTAAAGGAGGTGAGGGAAAAAGGTGAAGGGAAATGGCCCGCTTCAAAGGTTGGGGAGAGTAATCATCCTCCCGTCGTGAAAAGGCGGAGGTCTCAAAGGGTACCTTGCTCGGTATTGTCGAAACTGGCGCCACGACCAGATGAATCGGGTGTGGCTTCATCGCAATCATAGGAGTGCCAAACGGAGGTCGAACAAGAGTGTCCAACATCATTGTCTCAGGAATAGGCTACACCGATTGTCAAATCAGAGGGATTGACAGTCGTGGTTCCTTCCAACAAGATTACCTGTGTTCAGTTCTCAAGCGGGCGTATGAAAAGGATGGCTCCACCTTGGCCAAAGCGAGGTTCTGTGAACAATGACTCGGTATATATATTCTCTTTCATTTTCAATTTCGGGTGCCTTTGTTGTAGTCCTATAAGTCATTCCTGGTTTTTATTTTTCACAGTCCTTGGAGAGTGATGACACTTCGCTAAGCGCAGAGGTCCTGGTAGCTCCCCCAAAAGGGATGATTTGGTAAGGACGTTGTTGTTTCTTTGTACCACTACTATTGATCACGTATTATATCACTATGATTGACTTCTCCTTAGTCCTTTATTTTGAAGCGCATGGAAGCTGAGGAAGCGCAGCCCAGCGTGGAGGATACAAGGATTCCTATTGTGGACAATGAAGTATGTGTGGATTTATTTTACCAATGCATTTCTATTGGCTATATTTATGTTTATCACGCTGATGGTTTGTCTTGTTTCATCGTGCCCCATTCGATGTGGATTTGGCTACTGTGCCGATCACACCTGTTATCAAGTGATTGATGGAAGAGTTAAACTCACCGCAGCCCTCCAAACCGATTCCTAAAACCACCGACGCCTCTGATACTGCTGAAGACGTTAGAGTTGATGGCAATGCACCAACTACTACGACGTTTGAGGAGCGAGATTCTGCTATGGCCCCGAAAGACACCCATGCTAAGTCGGTACTTGAATCCGTGGAGGCCCAAGCTCCCGAGGCTCCTCCTCTGGAGGAGACCGTAGCAACTAGTGCTGCGGAGACTGGGATGCCTGTTGCCCCTAACATTGAGACCGGAAGCGGGGCTATTGGTTCTACGGCTTCATCCACAGCAAATTCACCGATTGATGAACTATCATGCGAAGAGGAGCTCGCATTGGTCCTTGAGGAACTCATTGAGTATTGTAATAAGAATGACATAGCCCCCTTGGGGTACGAAGCTGTTGATCCTGTTCTTGTCCAGGGGGTTCGTACGAATGACAAGTATTCAGTGTCGAAGTATGTGGCAAACTTTGCAGTGGTTGTTATTCGGGATGGTTGGTTACCTCCTATTGAGCTCCCCTCCTTAGCCGTGGGACCGGCTTTGAATACTATTGCGATAATGATGTTTGACATTAGGAACCGGCCCTACAATCAGCTTTTGTGGCTCAACTTTGCTCAGTGGTTGAAGACCTGTGAGTGTTTCTCTGCCATCGGAGAATCGCAACTAGTTTTTGGGCGGTCATTGAAGGATGTCTACTTTCGTCTTAAGGTGGCCATGGCTAAGCTTGCGAAGGCTACTAGGAAATTGGAAGCCCTCATGGAGGAGTGTGCTCGTCAACACAGATAGTGGTCGAATGTGAATCCGAGGTGAAGGAATTGAGAGATTTTGTGGCCCGTAGGCTAACTTTAGAGGGTATAATTTTGATAAGGAAAGAATGGGCTTCTAAGGGCTGAGAGGTTATGATACTGCACTAGGTGTCGAATTGGGTTGTCTTTGATATGCCAATCAGTGAGATCCTTAGAGGGGGTCAAAACCTGTGTATGTTGAGACAGTCTGAGAATTCATCTGAGTGGGTGATCATAGTGACAATATCAACCCCTTTGTCGAACAAAGTGAATGATCGGGAAAGTGCACTCTCTCTGATGGAAACCTAAGCTGGTGGGAGTGGATTTCAAATGTATTTGAAATTTGGTTTTGCAAAATATATTTATATAGAGATATACTTATATATATATATATA
>NW_010729167.1:2150333-2205352 GCF_000365185.1 Nelumbo nucifera
CATGACACCCCATCTAATGGCAGAACATGCGATAAAGGAAGCAAAGAAAGCACACAAACCACAAGAATGCTTATTGATAAGAATACCCTTACCAATAAGCAAGGGGTTAATTGTAAGTACATGCGGTTCCCTATATCCGTAATTGTGATAAAGGCATCAAACCATAATGACGAAAATGCCTATAATGACACAGAAGCCACCGAGGGTTTGCGATAAGCCCACAACCCATCTAGGTTTGCGATGAACTTGAAGCCATTACAAACCTGCAATGGACTAAAGAACCATGCACGATTGCAACAAGCCAAAGTAACTCACGACAAGACACCTAACAAACTAAGCAAAGCACATCAAACTATCTCTAGCATCATCCACGCCGTGTCGATACAAGAGACCTATGAGGGGAAGTAGCGCACGTGTACCATGAGAATCCTCGGACGAAAGGAAACTTCATACTAGGAAGATCTCACGTGACACATGGCGAACCCCTAACAGTGTCCTCCTGGCAAGCAACAACGAATCAAATATCCCCTTTCCTAATGGGAATCAAACCCCTTTTGGCACCTTCCCTTTAGGGCCACGAGGTCTCCCCTTATAAAAAAGGATTAAATCATGATTAATACATGATTTTGTCTAAGACCCCTCTCTACCTTTGCTACCCAACATCCCTTAGCCTTCCATCGTCTTTCGAGGAGATCACCATACTTAGCCTTACCACCCTGCTTACAAGGGGTTCTCCTATTTGATAGGGAAATCAAAATTGGCAAATTGAAAACTGAGTGAAGATGTTCAAATGGCAAATAAAGAAAATTAGATGACACTTGATGAGTACTTTTGACATTTCCAAAATTAACTAACGGACTGTTAATGACAAGGACCTATTAGACACATTCTGAAAGTTCGAGGTACTGCATAGATACATTTTGAAGTTTGGGAATTGACTAGAGACAACCCCTGAAGTTGAGGATAATGATCAGGAATTTTCCCTTTAAAAAGATTATAAGTCACGTGTGTACGAGTTTTGACAGAATATTAATGGATGCTAACGGTAAGGGTTTAGCTAGTAAATTGTCAAAAACAGTAGAGGTAGCATCAGACAATAGTCAAACAGTAAGGGATCCTACCATCACTAACATGGAGAAAATTCAAATCCCCAAAATTGAAGTGTTTAATAACCAAACCAAATCGACCAATTAAACCATTTTTTTTTAATTGAACCATGACCCAAGGCCCTAGCCTATTTGATCACATCGCAAGAACTGGAATTGTTAAAAATCCGATGAACTGACTGGCTAGTTTAACCTAAAAACCATTGAACCAGTTCTGGTTTCATGAAACTACTTAAGTCATTAAATAATTGAAAATTCAAAACATATGTAACACGGCTTATCATTGACCCACTTATTTATTGGTGTTAATTAATTAATTTTTATTGTATATATTACTTTATTATACATGTAGTTTACAGAAAATGTGAATTAAGATGCTTGAACCCTAGGCAATTAACTGAGAGGGGCTTAGTTGGTGTGTTAGCTGGTTCACTCCAACATAGACATGGATTCAATTCTCGTAACCGTTGACATTGGGAAGGGGGTTATTAGTATGGTGCATATCACCAAATACCAAAAAAATAAAAAAAATAAAAATAGCCATTTTCTTTGAAAATTAAGGAACTTTCCATCCATCCACTATGTTTAAATATAACAAAAGTTGTAAAATATATTAAATAGTATTTATATGATCCATAACATCGTAGAACCTACGATGAAATAATAAGACAAAGGCAACTACCACAAGACCTACAGTGAAGACTATGTTCATCGCCAAAGGCAGTATAAACCACGCTATCAGCAATTGAAATTGAAGGACCTCGTGATTCCCTAAGCTACATAAGACCTACAATGATGCTTGCAATGACTCTACTAATCTCCTTACTGGTAGAGATGCCACTACAAAGAGGTAATTGCAAGGATGCACATTGCGATGACAGGGAAAAAACATCATAGTGTGACCAACGACTAATATACTATCGCATTCGCCAACGCCCTTAGCTTAACCTAACGTCACAAGGTGCCACTAAGGCAGTAGCGTTGTCAATCCATTTGCAATGTCACATGTTAATCCTTAGGCGCTTGTTCAAAGGGAGCACTGCTCCACGTGACTCCGAATAAGCTCTCAAAAGGGTTATAGCCAACGTTCAAAGTATCAATATATATCAGCCCATATCGATCAATATATATCATATCAGGAGCTTTCTAATATGCCCCTACAGAGGGTGTATCGAAGTTTTGACCGGTTCAGGGGTGGAAGGACCTTAAACCGGCCCCTCAGAACTGAATTTGAAAAAAAAAAAAAAACTACGGATACTACCCGATAAGCCTCTACCGGCATATCAGGCATATCAATATTTTGAACCTTGGCTATAACTATAAGCATGCCCACGTGAAATCAAGGTTCAAAGTATTGATATGTATCGGCCTATATCAATCGATAAGTATCATATTGGGAGATATGCCCCTACAAATGGTGCATCGATACATATCGGCCTATATCAGTCGATAAGTACCGATACACCTCTATTGACGTCGATATTTTAAATCATGCCTGAAATCTCTAAAGACAATAAACTCTAGTCCTAAGAGATTCTCATAGACATGTGATGAAACCTTGAGCTACATACTCGTGTATCTAACAAATTATGACCACCTTTATGGGAAAAGAAAATTTCACCCAATTGGTTAGGCCGAGTAATGGGGAACTTTGGGCAAGTAGAAGGTTGACATGTTAAGACTTTCTCAGTACTCTCCAGAATTCAAGATGATCTCATGTGGAGGGTTTTGGGACTCTATTATTTATAGAGAAATGAGTGTGTCAATATAGGAGAACAAGAAAACAGGGCAACTTGCCCTAGAATGACGGTCCAAAATGGCGATCATAATTCGTTAGACTTATATACCACATCATCACAGTTCGACCTCTAATTTAACCCCGTTCAACCTCTAATTCATAAACCTCTCCCTTTTTGCAATTCTATGCCCAATCCAATTCTCTAAACATTGCAAAATTATATTATAAATTCTCAATTACCATGATTGTCATTTTCCAAGCGACAAATGTTCATAAAGGGGCAAATTTGAGATTTAAAAACAAAAAAAAAAATCAACCATATGTGAAATCACATGCAAACGGATCTTGATGGATTGCTAACAAAGGAGAGGTCTGTCAAATGACATCACCAGAAAAGTTCTTAATCCAATTTGAAAAGGGGGGAGGGGGAGTTCAGTATTTAAGAAAAGCATCAAAGTGTTCAAACCTTTTTATTCATGTATCTATAAATCGAAGTTACTTAGATATCATAAAAGCTAAAATGCTCTAGACAGCATGGCACACAAAGAACCTTCCATACAAAAAATGGACTTTCGATCTGTATCACCAAGAAAAAATACAGTAATGGTTTAACCTTCGCACAAGCCTGGCAATAGCAATTAAGATTTCAAGTTTTACGTCAGCACAAAATTCTTGTGGTTCCCAGTTTCTACCATTCAGAAGGTTCTCATCAAACAAGACTTGACATGTTCTAACTAAAATGGCACAAAATTATATCTAATGAATTAAAGCGTTTAACAAAATAATAAAACAGACAAAAATTTCTCCTTGTCAGCATGTTTGGGAGTTACATCTTGATATTGAAGTAATCTGGATCAAAGTGATGTAATCTGACATAACCATCTTCACCTCCACTTGAGAAACTACACAGTAGAAAATAAATCAGGAAATGACAAAAAATGTAAAACTAGACATTGAAGCAGACAAGGATCGTGCACACACACACACACACACGTATATATATATATATATGCTACTTTCGAGTGTAAACAAATTATGTTTTGTACGAAGGTTTATAATAATACATGAAACCATGACTACACAAGCATCAAAAGGGGGGCAAAAAAGAACTATAACATTGCACTAAAACCCAAAACACTGTATACTACCATGTACCAAAACACATATTCAGAAGCACATTTTGAATGCATTTGAGCATAATACATAGTAAAACGCATTATAAGGTAGTCGCATGGAACACCTAAAAAGTTCTAATTTCATGATCATTTCAAACGAATAGTGGAAACCTGTTGCAATAGTGGCAAGTGCATTCATTATATTTGTTTTAATTTAGATATAGTATCACGAGTCCAAAATCCAGACACCCCCCCGACATCAAGCCTACAGACGTTCACCAAGACTAAGCTGATTCACATAAATCTCTGGAAAAAGAAACACAATACCAAACATCACGGAAGGTAATTGCAATTATCAAACATCACGGGAGGTTTCAGAAAGTAAGAAACTTAAGGGGAGGCTTTAGTAATTTACCCTTAAAAAATCACAAGTAACATTCCAACATGAAGAAACTTGATCTAGTCTAAGCACAAAGGGAGTTAAGAATTATGGTATCACTCCAATTGTTTTCCCAAAATCTTGACTTGACCTTAGCCTAGGAGTGATCATTTCTAACCCATTCTAGCCCAGCCCGCAATAATATATTATTACAAATAATATAGATGACTTATATGATATAGGCCTAATGCCCGGCCCGAGCTAGTCTGGGCCATGTGAATCCGAAATTGATGTAGAAACTAAACAATTTTGAGTCTCCATACTTGGCAATCACTGTTCTCTCAGAAAGAGCATAATCTTCCCATGACATCTCCAAAGCCATTTCTTAACAGGTGTGCTTTATTCACTAGAATCATCTTTCCAACATATTCTTCCCATGACATTTCAAAGTCATTTCTTAAAAGGTGATTTATTCACTAGAACCATCTTTCCAAAAGTCAATCCTCCCAAGAACAGGGGATGGCTAACCAACTTCCATTTTACCAAGAAAAATTTACACAGCTGTCAGCACTTACACTCCAAAGAAAGTGACCATCTGGATCTGTTCCAACTTCCACCCACTAACCATTAGGCTACATTCTTAAAAGGTGATTTATTCACTAGAATCATCTTTCCAGCATATTCTTCCCATGACATCTCCAAAGCCATTCTTAAAAGGTGATTTATTCACTAGAACCATCTTTCCCAAATCCAATCCTCCCAAGAACAGGGGACAGTTAACCAACTCGCATTTTACCAAGAAAAATTTACACAGCTGTCAGCCCTTACATTCCAAAGAAAGTAACCATCTGGATCTGTTCCAACTTCCAACCTCTAACCATTTGGCTCCATTTGGTTTGCAGGAAGATGATAACAAACAGAACTTTGGAGACCATTGACTTCCCTCCAGATGTCTAAAATGTTGTTAATAAAAGCCCCATAATGTTTAACATAAAGAAAAGCATTAGTTAAAGGAAATCAAGAATTCAAAAAATCTTTCAGGGAAGCAATAAATAGAACTTCCTTAGAGCCAACCTCATTTGCTACAAGATCACAATAACTTATCAACTAATGTAATTTTTGGCTATTACTTATCAACAAATGTACAAGGCTCTTGCAAAACCACCAAACCATTTAGAATCCTCCTAAATTAGGATACCCCGCCATTTCATTGTATTAAGTTAACAATATTGGTATTAATTTCTCCCTCTTCTAAGCATGCTTTTAATTAATTAAATTATCATTCTTTGGGTCATTGTCACCATGCAAGAAATTTATTTGAAATCACTCCAACTTGCCTAGTAAAAGAAAAGGGATTTCGATACTAGATGATCAGTGACTATACCAATGAAGGAATGATTTGATGCAAGTAAAAAAGAAAAAGCTCTAAAGAAAGCATGGGAAATCCCTTTTACCAAGGCCAACCTTAAGGGGCAGGATTTCCCTAGTAGGGTCTCAGAATCAACAGATCCCCAGCCTCATGATCAGATAATAAGGAGACTTGTTCACAGGTTAAGAACCGAACTCATCTTCAGTAAGAAGCAAATTGGAAAATAAAATGTAAAGATGAGAGATGAGAAAGACCTTCTTCCATCAGGATTGAATGCCAAAGCATTTATTGGTCCAAAATGCCCTTTCACGCCCCCAATTTCTTCTTGAAGGATCTATCCAGAGACAAATATAAGTCCCCAAACATCATGGATCAAAAATTTTCTACAAAAAATAGTCATAAAGAAAAGAGAGCTCACCTTGTGAAAGAATTTGGCCTCAAATTTCCCAGCACGACGATCAGTAGTTGTGACATGTGATGCTTCCTGACCACCTCCAAGTACCACCTGGAAAATGTATTATGTGTTGTCTTTAAGTAGATTAAGGGACAAAAGCAACATCCAAATACAAAAGCATCATCCAATATTCTGCAAAGACATTAACCATAGATGCTCTGCAAGCTCCCCATATGATGTAGGTATATATACACCAATGTAGAAGAGCAAGTAACCCAAAAAGAAGGTCGGAACAAGAAAAAGATACATCATTCTTAGCTCGAGATAAATTATGCAGCGGTCAAATTGCAAACTCAAACTGGCAATGAGAGAGAGAGAGAATGTGTATATCAAAAGCTTACAGTACCACTACCATAGTAAAAGATAGCATTTGTTTACCTTGATACCCAACTTTTTCCTCAATATGTCCTTTAAGCTAGCTGACCTTACTTTGTGGTACCTTACATGCCCAATATTTTCCTCAGATCACTTTACCTAGTTGACCTTTACTATTTCTTGTTCAAATTTCACTCATTGATTTCAAAGCATTGCTCAAGCGTCAATGCATATTTTGGGACTCACCTTAAAATAGGTTTAGGGTGAGGAGATGAAGTGGTATCTTGTTATGGTCATTGTAGAATGTCAAGGGTTTCAAATACTTCATATGGTGGCAATTTTTTACTGCAATACCTAACATGCCTAAAGATGTTCTCGTTATATCATTTTAGCTGGTTAACCCTACTTTTTCTTGTTCAAGTTTCAAAATTGATTTCAAAGTATTGTCTAAGGGTCGATGCATATTTTGTTTTTTTTTTCAATACATGGAACAAGTATTTTGGTTAATACTGCATGCTGTCTGTCTGTGGGTCTGGCCTAGTTTGTTTTTTTGTTTTTAAAATTTCAGTCACAGCTTAAAGTTATTTCTTTTTTATTTTTTGGGTTATTGGAGGTAGATGGCAGAACCATAAATTTAAGTTTTTTAATTAAGGAAGGAGCTTGGTAGACCCTAAAGAGTATATACATGTACTGTGTAAAAACATGGCTATGAAAATGTGAATGATATTGGAATGAAGTTTTATGCTTATAGAAATCTTGTCTTCTATCCAATTCTACAAGAAATCATTACAACCATCAACATCCCTCAAATTCTCCATCAAGTAGTTCGCTCAACATACATAAAGGACTGAAACTAATCCAAGTATGTTTTTTTCTCTAGTTTCCACAAAACTTCCCATTTCGATAGCTATCACCTTAATTCTACCATCCCTGTTAAATTTCATGCTTGAACTCTCTCCCAATAGATATTTGTCACCTTAATTCTACCAAAATCCATCTCTTATCAGTAAGCTCCACCTAAAACTCTTTTTTTTTAATTGGCAGTTTCTTTTGCGAAGTTTTTTTCCCATTCATGGAAATTTTGCCCAAGATTTTTTTGAAAGATAAAATTTTGCCTTCATAAAAAATCTCTACATACAAATTTTATAGTGACTATAAAATATTATTGAAAAATAAGAAGGTATATATAGGTTACAAGATATCACTATAAGCAGAACCTCACCACTGGCCAACATTCAAATTCCCCAAACCACACACGGCCCTTAGAAAACCAGGACAGAATAAAAACAAACAACCCTGCACCAGGCCATAACAACACAGGCCGCAAAGGAACAACCTTCACCAGCCAACCTAAGAGAAAGGAAGATAGATCCCTCAGCACCTATCCCCTAACACAACCCCTTATATCCTCTGGCTTCAAAAGATAAACTTATTAGAGATTAAGACCCATTAACTTGACCTAAATTACATAAGCACCCCGACATCTATGACCTGACTCCTACATACACTCCAATGAAGATGGGCATTCATTCCTTCTCTCTTTCTACTCTAATGTAAGGAAAACTTTTCTTGCAAATGTCTCACCTCCCAAAAAGAGAACTTGTAATTTCTTGCCAACCTCAGCTTCATTGTGAACAACAGTACTAATATCTATTTTCTTCTCAATCAAACACACTTCATTCATAACCACCAGGACATTCAGTCTCCTTTCTCAACATTCTCCTTTACCAAGCAGATACTAACTTATCCATCAGCAGCTTCAGAAAAATCACATTTACAAACGCTCTGGTCCAACAAATTTGCCTGATGACAAATGTCCTTCATTGGACTGCTTTTGTAAACTTTTTTCTTGCAAGGGACAACCTCAAACAATCCACCTCTAAGATGGAGAAAAAAAAAACTTTAGAAATATGAATTGATCTTTTGAGTTTTCTGTGCTTTAATACGTCCACTCAAACTGATGATTGCATCCTACTTAAGTGAGGTTTTTCCCTTTGATTCCTTCTCATTTATATTAATCTTCTCAACATACACTCCATCACTTAACAATTTTTTGATTGCCAACAGAATATTTGTATTCAATGGCAATAGCAACCTTGCTATCCAAAAGATAAGATAGAAAAAACAAATAGGAACAGCTCGCAGCTGGCAAGACATATATGTTTCTCCTGTAAAGATAAAATTTATTCCCAGGCCCCAACATTCACATTTCTACAAAGCAGACATTGAACCATCACCCTGGTTTTTGCTACACAATCAACCAGTCCTTTGTCAGTCCTAAAAGTCCACCAGAACAAGCAGTTCAGACCTGCCCCTTAGGTTTTATTTGTGTGATGGATTAGGTTGATCTATTAAAATCATCTGCATTTTTTTGTGTTTAAAAGTTAATTAAACTTACTCTATTATATAATTTAACACTTAAAAAGTCCATAGGACAACTTTGCAGCATATTGTTTTGGTCTTTTAACCTTAGTTTCTTCGCTTTGTCAATGATTTTGAACAAAATGATAATCTAAAGGTGCAACTAAGGCAAAATATCAATGTAAATTTCCACAAACCTTAGTTTCTTGACTTTTCTTCTCAAAATATCAACATATATACCACATATTTGACAAGATCACATATTTTATACAATATTTCCATATAACGCTTTCAATAAGTTTCCTCTATTTGGATGATTGACATTTCCACCAACCATGGTTCAAAGTATCGATACGATACGCCCGATACGAGGTGTATCGTATCGTATCTTTTGAAAAAGATACAGTCCAAAACGCCTATTTCCAAGTGTTTCGGACCCCCAAATTTTTTTAATAATAAAAAGCATGCTAAAAGCTTCCCAAAAAACCAAAACTTGAAAAAAAACTAAAAAAAAAATAGAGTTTCGGCCATTTCTAAGTACCGATACAATACGACCGAAACTCGTATCGTATCGATACTTTGAACCTTGCCACCAACACCAACAATTTAAACCTTGCCAACAGTTCATCCCTTAGAAAATTACAACACTATACTAGCCCCAAGAAGCTAAGGACCTGTCTGGAAGGGCTGCGCTGAAGATTCAGCTAAGCTGGTTGCTTTGAAGCACTCTAGATAAGTAATTCAAAGGAGCTGAAGGGGACGGCCATTCAAATGAACTGACTAACAACTGATTCAGGCTGCTCTCCAGATTAATCAATAAACATAGCTTATACCCTGTCCATGTGGAGCCCACCCCCACAAGCCAGAAGCTGTTGGCTTCAGTCCTCCCAAATGGACACCAAGTAGGATTTCCCTCCACCAATCTGTTTCACAATCTCTACAATGTTTGACTAAATCACTACAAGAAAAAACGGCTAAGCCGGCGATTTAGCACTGGCGATTTAAAAAAGCACCAGCTTAGATGTGTTTAGGTCGGCGTTTTAATCAAAATTGCTGTCTATTAGTTAAAAAAAGCAAAAAGCCAATTTAGGCCGACGGTTTTATAAATTAAACCAGTCACAACCCAATACGGAACTGGTTCAAAATGCAAAAAAAAAAAATTGAAAATGGGGCCGTAATATGGTTTCGTGACTTGCTTAGACGCTTCCCGCATTTCCTTCTTCAACGTGGAGTCTGCATGCAGTACCTCCTTCCTTAGATTTGGAGTTTCCCCTTCGAGCTTAGTATCCTCTTCCTATTCTTAGAGTTAATTTCCTAATCGATTTGGATTACACATTCCGAGTTTGTCTCTACCCTTCCTCTTCCCCTTCGACTCTGCCCTTCCTCTTCTAGTTTATTAATAAACACAAACTTTGAGTTCCCCTTAATCCCAAAGCTTTAGGGTTTTGAATTCTTTGATAATAAAATAGGGTTCTGATCGAAGAAAGAGGAGTATCCTGAGTTGGAGCAACCGATTGATATGCTTCAACCAATCGGAAGATAAGTTTATTGAAGGAAAAAAACTGCTCCATTCATTCCACTTCAATGGCACAGCAAGGTATTCTGCATTCATTATTTATATTTTGATGGCATTTTACTAGCTAATAATTTTGGGGATGGGTAAAAGAGTTAAGGGAACTTTATTTTTTCTTTTGAGTTGTATGGTGATTCGTAATAGCTTTGAGTTGTATGATGATTCCTTCAACCGTTCCAGTTTCATTGCATCTTCATCAGTGATGAACTTGGGTGCTGATCCGAGTATCTTTTTGAATAAGATCTTCGTATGATCAACTTCAAATCAAGTGAACTTGAAACAGTCAAGAATAAGATGATTGTCTTGAAATATCCTATCACAACAATGTTAGAGACTCTAGAATTGGATCTAGAAGAATATGGAGCACCTTAAACAAAGTTTCAAGGTTTTGAGCCTTCATTATCAGAGGTGCCAGACTAGACCAAATACTTCTTCCAGTAGACGTGAATTAAGCTCCAGCAAAAGAAAAGCATAAATTTAGGACCAGTTCTCTCCACTTTCTGATTTAGTATGACAAAAATAAATTTTTAGGCACCTTGGCAATAGGATTTCTAGGTAAAACTGTGCATAGAAGATCCAGTTCAGGCTTTACAGTTACTTTAGGCAACAGTTAACACATAATGCTGGCCTTTTGGAAAAGATATCACCTATATTTATAGGGTGTTTGAAAACTAATTTGATTTCATTTTCCTTGTTTTTCATTCACACCAAACCAACAAAAATATTGTAGCAAAAGAAAAAATCAATAAAAATATGGAAATCCACCAACTGACATTTAGGAAGGAATAGAAACTCCCACCCCTGGTTTCTAAGAGATGATAAAGATCATCATCATGAACACAAAAATACAATTCATGATCCATGATCATTAGAGTTTGACAAAAGTTTTAAATGCCAGCTGTCGACCTGACAGGCTGACACAACCCCCCTCCTTTATATGGGGTTGGGACAAGCAGTGTTAAACAATATCACATAGGAGAAGTTTCTCATAGATGATAAAGATATCTTTAAAAAATTGAAAAGAGTTTTCCCTCACAAAAGCTAGTATAATGCAAAATATTCAAGTTACCAAATGGCCCTAGTTTCTCCCAAATGTTTCTTTCCTTAAAAAACACTGTTTATGAAGAATGTGTGGGCCTGTTTTATTAGAACTAAAATACTGAAAGCTGACCTAGATGTTGAACACCCTCTCAATAAGCAYTTGATCTAGATTTATAGCTCCTGTAAGGCATAATCTAATTGTTGTATGGGTTCATTATATCAGCGGGGTTCAGCAGCMTGAATTTTATTCTTCCATTCCGCTGTACCTAACTTTTGCCTTTCTGAGGTGGCGCTTTACCTATTAAGAGAGATTTATTTCCTTTCTAATTTCTTTCTTATTCAGGTTTAAATTTTTTATCTAGCCTCTCCCTAGTCCATATATTTTCAAAAACATGATAGGCTTGAGTGACTATTCACCAAAGTAAAAAGCATCAAAAAACACAAAAGAAAGAAATGAAATAAATAATAGAAAGAAAAAAAATGTCTGAATGAAATGCTGGTGAAAATCTAAAATGTCAACTCCAGGTATTTATTTCCTTATCTGGAACACTGTTTTTCTATATTTCTTTGTTAAGGAAATTTTCATTTACTGTTGCTGATACAAGTATGATTGAGTACCTGGACATAGTAACCTCCAGTGAGGATAAACAACATTAGGACCAAAGAGGCAATCATCCCAGCTCTTTTGATGCTTAAAATAGCAGCACCAAAGAGTTCCCCTGCTCCCTAAGTACAGAATTATATCAGATTAGTTGTTAACTTGACAGATGACAACCCAGTTAAATTATTTGTAGGTTCTCTACTTACTTGGCTTGTTATTACAATCAATAGTACTGAGAATAATGTCATGAAGAAGCAAGGGACTGTTCTCTCGAAGTCAGCCATGAAATATAAAATGAGCACAAAGAATGTAGGATACAAGATATGAACCACCATGTCGCACAGCGTGCTACATGAATAGTACATACACACTTAGTCTATACATGTCTGCTTTCCTTTCTTTTACCAAGTATATCTTCTCAAATGGGAAGACAACACTGCTCCAAATATTGACGACAATGTCCAGAAAATGCAGACGTATAACATCAGACCAACCTGAGATGAAGGCATAAACTTCTCAGATAAGTACGGTTAAACTAAAATGGTAGTAGTTAGAAACAAGTCCAAATTTCAGCCAGTAGGCTTGACCCCAAAGAATCAAAACCAGATGACTAAGAAGTCCTGGAACAACAATACCTGATCTCTTAGTTGTGCTTCAGTTCCAGTTTTGGATTTCCACCACAGAAGGCTTAATAAGACTGCAACTCCAAGGGACTGCACAAATCTTAGCTTGTCAAAGTAATCTCTGTATCTCTCTCTAAATGTTCTCCTTGATAATATTATAAACTGCTCCCACCAACTCATCGTCCAATCCTTCTTAACTTGAACAGCTAACTGAAGTGTTGTGGTATCTTTGCCATGCCATGGTTCTCTGCTTTTTCTTTAGGTTCCACCCAGACTTTGTACTTCAATTGTACATACTGATAKATTGATATTTCATCACAAGATAAGCAACATTAATGTCCTTTAGTCACTGCTGTTGTAACTCATAAAATGGAAATGAAAAACCAAATATTATAGAAATTGTCACCAAGTCTTTTGGGACACTTATGTCGTTAACTTGCCCAGTTGCCAAGTCTAGCAAGAACTCTGCAGGGTTCATGGCTATCTGAGGTGCAAACCTCAATGATGAGAAGTACTCCATGGATTCTCTAGCMTTCCCATAATACASAGGACATCCCTCTGATATGAGCAAAATCTTGTTGAACATGTGGAACATTATTCTTGAAGGTTGATGAATTGTAATGATAATTGTCCTTCCTGCCTATGGGCCCATTGAGTGCAACCATTAGAGCAGTCATCCTCCTCTCTAGCAAGCTTCAGTGCTAGGAAGTATAAAAGAGAAAACGTTACCTTAGCAATTCCTTGAAGAATATGAAGAAGCTTATTTGCAGAGGTGGAATCAAGGCCTGAAGTGGGTTCACCAAGCAACAACAATGAGGGGTCCACAAGAATTTTATAACCAATACTAGTTTCATCAAACCGCCACCTTCGATGAAATACAACATTTATGGCGGCAGTTTATTTAGATGACAATTAAGTCTAAGCCGGCGGTTAAAAAAGCCAGATATAGGCCGGCGGTCAAGGGCACCAGCTCAATAACTAAACCGGCGGTCATGGGCACCAGCTCAATAACTAAACCGGCCGTCAAGGGCACCAGCTAAATAACTAAACCAGCGGTCAAGGCAAAGGTGGCTTGAATTGCTGCCGTGCACTATATAAGTCAGCAGTTCTCTAAACACTATCGACAAAAGAATGGTTGGACTGGGTCCCTAGGATGGCGGTCTTTGTCATCTAACCCAGCATCCATGACCTAGGGCGACACAACTATAGATGGCAGCCACTGAACCGTCGGCTCATGTCTATGCCGGTGATTGAAATGGCTATGTCAGCGATTTAGTGAGCGCCAGCTTAGCTCGTTTTTCTTGTAGTAAATACTTCATTTGTATTTTTTTTTCTATCCTTCCACATTGTAATGAAGGATCTGCAATTTCACCAAAGGGGGAAACTACAATGGAAATCACTGAAGCAGTCATCCTTTGGTCAGTTTAGGGGGAGAGAAATGCAAGAATTTTGAAGGAGAAGATTCATATGGCAGAAGCATTGATTGAAAGCATCATAATAACGGTGGTTTCTTGAGCTAAAACTCTATCCATTTTCAAACCCTTCTCAGTAGATAGAATTATTAGAGGTTGCCAACATATAGTTTCACCTTCATCTGTAGTCAACAGATTGACTCTGCAAGTACCAGAAAACAGTCTCAAATTTAACTTTAATGGGTGCAGCATGGGAAATCCAGGGTGATCAAGTATTAGAGATGTGTATAGACACCAAAATTAGCACCTTCAAATTCAAGACCTATTGGGTAAGGTAACTCAAGAAGAGCAGAACTACTAGCTGTACTCCAAGGTCTAATAGATAGAGATTTCAACTATAGCTGGCTGCAAGTGGAGTAGAACTAAGATGTTACAGTGGGATGGTTCAGAAGCAATTGCCAGGGGTCATGCCAATCAGTGTTTGCACAAGGCACAAGGGCCAATTTACACCCGAGGTGAGAGGTGCAAGGCAAGGTGCACGCCTTTCTGAAGCAAGGCAGAAAAATACAAAAAATTGCTAAAAAATCAAAATATGTCAGAAAATTCAAAAAAAAAGCCAAAATGCAAAAAATAAAAAATAAAAAATATTAAACATAATATTAATAAGAAACATAAACTTAAATTTTAAAATTGATGGTATAAAAAACCTATTATCTAAAATCTAAATACATAAACATAATATGTAAAGCATATTCAAATGAAAATTTAAAAATAAAATCAAGCATATAATGTGATGTAGAACATATTACATTCATCTTAATTGCATTACTTCAAGTAGCTAATGTGATGCAAAACATATTACATTCCTGATTCTACGAGTCCCCTTTGTGCCACGCCCCTTGAGGCAAGCCCAAACAAGTCCATGTTTGGATCTTAAAGAACCCCCTATTTGCTAATGTTGTTCATTCATTCGATTTAATAAAATATCTTCTTAGAAGGCAAATAAGATTATAAAATCATTATTTTTTGTGTGAAAATTAAGAATTTAAGATCCGAACATGGACTTGTTTGGGCTTGCCTCAAGGGACGTGGTCAAGGGTTAGGGGCTGGAGCCCTCGACCCAGCTGCTAGGTTCAAAAAAAGCAAACAAAAGTACAATTTTAAAAGGTGCACGCCTGGGGCAAGGCGCATCAAGCGCACAACTAGGTGCACCGAGCGTGCGCCTTTTGAAAGTGTTGCACCTAGGACTTGGGCGAGGCGCCTACCCCTAAAATGCGCCTCACCTGTGCGCCTAGGCACAACTTTTAAATCATTGATGCCAATATAGACATATCCTCAGAGACCAGACATCTAGCTAGAAATTTGGAAATTAAATTCACTTGAAAATGTAATAGCATGGTAGATGTTTTGCTTAGAAAAGGGGTCAACAGAAGACACCTATACAGGGGGATGATTCCTAATGGAAGTAATAATGGTCTAACTTCAAAAACAAAAACACAATATGGGGTCAGTGGCAGAACTAGCCCATATAATTGGGATGTGTGGCATATTCATTGATCATTGTATGTATCTTTTTTGTTGATCAATAACTCTGAAAAATTTTCATTAATTAAGATGCTTTAGGATACAACAAGAAGTTGGAAAAGAAGTCAGCTTAGAAGCTAACCCAGGACAAAATTACAAATGTGCCCAAAACGTATATGTTCTTTGAACCCCTTGCTTTGCTAAGCTATCTGCCAAACTGTTGGCCGATATCCTAACCCATCCCACCTGAATTAACATATTCCTTTACATCCATTTAAATCTTCTAAAATCATTCTTCAACTGCCATGTTACCCCTTCCCCTTTCTGTAACCATTTTATCACAGTTTTTGAGTCTCCCTCGATGATCAGTCTATTAATCCCCAACTCTTTAGCCTTCTCAACCCCATATGCTGCAGCTAGAAACTCTGCCCTTGCCACATCAACCTCCTCCACAGGACCGGAGTATAGAGCAATAATGGAACCATTTTCATCTCTAATGACCCCCCCAATACCTGAAGGGCTTGGGTTACCTACACAACTCCCATCAAAGTTCAGCTTCTTCCAACCATCTGTTGGAGGGGACCAAGTCTCAAAAAACAGTCATCTCGTAACTAATGAAGCAACAATAAGTCCCCAAACCCTGAAGAAGTCTTCGACCTTAAAATCTGAAAACAGCTTCGAGCTTTTTACCTAATGTGCCACCCTCAATGTTATTGTTTCAACTAAAGCTTCCTTCCATTTTTCTTTACTTCCAAATATATTCCATCATTTCTTTCCTCCCAAATGGTCCAAAGTATTGCTGCTCTGGTGCACCTCCAAAGAATCCTTCCCCTCCTTGTCTTACCACTGATACCATTAGGGTTGAATAAACCTTCCACCCTGACAAGAGAGGACCACCTGCACCCAAAAAGGGAAGTAAACCAATTCCAAATAAAATTGACGAAAGGGCAAGATATAAAAAGGTGAAAAGCAGTCTCACCACTCAACTTACATAGGACACACCAATTAGGGGACAAGCACCAATTTGGTCTTTTCCTTTGAAGTACATCAAAGGTATTAATACAACCATGAAAAACTTCCCAACAAAAAGCACTGATTTTAGGGGGAATAGGAGGGCACCAAATTTCTTTGACTAGAAAATGAAGAGAATATTGTGTGGCAACCATCGAATGTAGAAAGAATTTACAAGAAAAAAATCCATCAGAATTAGGACCCCAAAATCTAGAATTTGACCCACCTTACCCCAAGAAAACTGAATTCAGCAATCCTAACAAATCAGATACTGCAAGAAGTTCAGACTCTCTAAGATGTTCAAAATCTGACACACCAAATTTCCTTGATCATTGTATATATCACACATTCTTTCATATAATTTAATAAAGAGGACTCCTTACTCATTTATCAAAAATAAATAAAGAAGACTCCTTTACCAATTAAAAAATGGAAGATCCTTTAGTTCTCAACAATTGACCTAAAACCTTTCTAACCACTAACCCTTCCCTTTTGTCCTAAAATGATCCCTAAACTCTTTTACCCCCACTTTTACCCTCCCAATCCCATCCTTATATCATAGCATTGGTATAAGAGAAGCCAGATCTACATTACCAAGAAACCTTGCCAAATGGCTCCTCATGTGAAAACTAACCAACCCATGACAAACACAACCACCACCAAAAACAACAGAAGAAGCATCACAAACAACATCAGACAACATTGGGACAGAAAATGGTTATCCATAAAAATATTGCTTATGAGGCCTCAGACTTATTTTGAGTGTTACATTAAATACCCAATCTTACTAAGAATGCTACATTTTGCCAAAACTTCCCTTCCCCAACCAACCACCCCTCAAACAAACAGAAAGAGAATATTATTTAGATTCCATATAATGTATAAACATATAGTATCAATCAAAATTCTTTTTTCCCAAAACCATTCTCTCTTGCAAAAAAGTAAAAGATAAATAATAAATAAAAAAATAAGAACTATCCCCTTATCTAAAAACAAAAAATAGGTAAAAGCCTAATCACTGAATTGAAAGATAATAGATTTTGACTTCCTGGATTAAATAAAAATGTAAAATTCAGATTTCCTTGACTCTCTATGAAGTTACCAAGAAAACTTATTTCTTGATCTCTTTCAAATCTTATACCATTTCTCCTCTAGAACTCTTTACACCTAAAAGGACATAACCATTTCCTACATCACACTCTCCTTTTTTTCCTTTTCTCTTAGAATCACAAGGTAGAAACTAGAAAGTACTTTTTCCTCCCCTAATCTCATTTGAAGATAGGTAAGATAAAAAAATAGCAATAGAAAGTGGGAGTGATTTGACTACATCCCATTTTTGGGCACATTCCCAGTGAAAGAAATAAAAAAAACTCCCACTCACAATGAAAAAAAATTGAAACATAGTAATTGTGTCTAAAAAACATGTGAACTTTGACTACTAAATTATTAATAAGACATCTGCCCTGTATCAGAAAAGCTTTGACCAAATTCACCCCCCAAAGAAGGAAAATGATATCAACTGGCAGCATTTTCCTTTCATTTTTATTGTACATGAAAGAAAAGATCATATAAATCTTAAACATGTATTTGCACCTACCTGTCAAACTATATAGGTAAATAGATAGATCATATGTAAACAAATATAAACATGTATGCACAATATATACATATAATATTATTAAATATATACCATGAATATATACACACAGTCCAGCTGATAAGAATGTGGAAAGGATAACTCTTTTTCCACTTTTTCTAAAACAAGTGGAAATTTGTTATAACTAGAGCCACACCATAAAATTTGTACAGATTGTTATCAAACATAAATGCTCATAAATATCTATTCACAGAAGCTGCATGAATACATACATGATCAAGAAGTGGAGACATTGCAACAGCATTTACTGGCCGCTCTGTCACATATGCCTTGATCAGCGTCAATGTTCTGGCGTCCCAGAGCTGTCATGACCATGAAAAGAATCCAATACAAAAGGGGCATAACAAATCATTATCACAATATGTAGAGAATAAGAAGAAAAATCACAGAAACAGATGATTTAAGCAATAAAGCACCTTGGCAGATTTATCCAAAGAACCAGTGAGGAAGTTTGACCAGTCTGCAGATTTTGCCAAGGATGTAACTGTCTTCTGATGGCCACTTTCTTTGTCTGATTCATTAATCAACTTTCCTGTCTGCAAGTTCAAAAATACCCTAAAATTTGAGACTTCAAGCAAATGCAAATAAATAAAGCTAAATGAAAACAAGGGTGAAACCAAAAAGTAATATATTTTCCAAACAATACACAAATGCTAATGATAATAAAGTGACATGCAAATCATAATAACAACTTAGTAGCAGTAACCTGAAGTGAAGAACAATGGGAGTGCAAATCAGAATACACTTAGGATTGGAGACCAAACGATAACTCAATGTGACCTCTCACCTCTTCTGCTCTTCTGTTGCCTTGATACATACAATAATTCATAACAAATGGGAGATTGAGAAGGATATCACTCATAGATTTAGAGCAGGATGGACAAAACAGAAGGGTGCATCCAAAGTCTTATGTGATAAGTGAAAACCACCTCAGATAAAAGGAAAATTCTATAAAACAGTGTGTAAGGCCACCTATGCAGTATGGAACAGAGTGTTGAGCAGTTAGGAAACAGCATTTCTAAAAACAAATGTGTAGCAGAAACAAATATGCTTAGATGAGTAGTAAAACTAGGAAGGATAGGGTGAGAAATAAAATCATATGAAAGAAACTAGGAGTTGCTCCAATAAGTGATAAAATGAGAGAAAGTAAACTAAGGTTGTTTAGTTATTTAGATAGAAGACCATCTATAGCACTTATTTTGTTAGGAGAGGCGATCATTATAAGTTGAGTGAACTAGAAGGGCTAGGGGCAAACCAAAAAGGGCTTGGGTGGAAGCAATAAGAAATGAGTTAAGCACCACCTATAATTTGATTTGGTGATGGATATGGCAAGGAACAGAATGGAATAGCAAAGACTGAAATGAAGAAATTTAGTTGGGTGACAAGGAATATGTTGGTTTCTGTACAGTAGGTGGGGAGATCAGCAAATACTTTGGCTGAAGTGTTAGCAAAGCAAGGGGTAAATAAGGAAGAACTATTTTGGGATCAGCTGTGACTTCTGTAATTTATTCCTAGTTTACTAGTAAGTTTCTAGGAGGAGCTGCAGCACACATCTCTCCATGGGATGTTGTATGAAATCACAATTCTAAATCAGTTTCTGAGTTAATAAAATCATACTATTACTCATCAAAAAGAAAGAAAAAAAAAAAAAACAGAATGGAATGGCAAAACAGGATTCTTGTAGCTAACCCCATGTAGACAAGGCTTAATCACCATCATTGTCATAGATGAGCTAATCAAATATATACACAACACCTTGATATAACAGGAAAATTATAGACATATAGATGAGCTACTGACCTCAGTATCCCAAACACGGATTACTGCATCTTCACCAGCGCTTATGATAGTCCGGTTCAAGGGCCCCCAGATAGCTCTATTTATTCTGCCTTGAGGCCCCCTGATTGTAAGCACAGATTCACCAGATTCTGCACCATAATGGTATTGGTTATATCAAAGTTGTTTACATCTTAAATAAGCATTACAACCAGAAAAGGCGGCACCTCAAATAATATCTCACATCTTGATGAAAATATCACCATTGGTATAAAACTCAGGCACTAGAATATGAAATACACCTACCAAAAATCCCAAAAAATTAAAAGAACTGTTACTGAGATTATACAAAGAACAGGTCTTCACTGTAAAAGTATACAAAGGCCAAGAGTCAATAAAGGTCCACAAACTATAACAAGATGAAAATAACAGCCTAAGAAGGAAGTAACCCAATACAACTCCTGACCAACTCTCCTCTACAAAGGTTCCATATCCATCCAATGACACCATGGGAGTTTTCCCAACCTGTGCCCTCTTATTTTTATTAATGATAAATCATTAATCAAAAATAAAAAGATCATCCACATGTATAAATATGCTGGTCACTCTATAAAGGCAATCAACTGTACAGTAATTAGACATTGAATTATGCATAAAAAACTCTATCTGCACAACCCCAAGAAAAAGTGAACCAAATTCATTTAGTCCCTTATGTAATGAGGACCAAATAAGCAAACTTGTAACCCTGTTAACCATTTTATCCAATGAAGAGATTCAGTCATCAAGAATTGCCCTACTTCTCTCTTTCTAGACCGTAAGAAGAAAGGAAAGTAGAAAATGTACCCATGCCAAGCAGTGATCAATGTTTTTAAAAGGCATGAGAGGCATACAACTGGAGGTGTTCAAAGGTCACATGTGACCATACCATCTTAGTCTACTTTCTCTCATTTTTCACCTATTTTAGCTACACCTAGGCCCCTAAAAAGCGGGACTTCATTTCTCAACCCACCATTTATAGTTTTTCCACTCATCCATCTCAGCATACACTTTTTTTTTGATAAATGAATGACAGCATACACATTTCTGCCACACTCATTTTTTGGAAATGTCTCTTGATTCAGGCAACAACTGTTTCGGGCTTCCAGTAACTGTGATTATGATAGTTGGGGGATGACTTTCTTGTCATCAAGTTGTACTAATCTTATTTATAATCCAATAAAATTAAATTAATTTTCTGCTAATCAAAAAAATAAGGAAATGTCTCTTGATTCCACAACACTTCACTCCATACAGCATTGCAGGCCTTACAACTGTTTTATAGAATTTCCCTTTTAACACAAGCGGCATTCATCTATCACATAAGACTCCAGAACTGCCCTTCCATTTATCCCATCCTACTCTAATTCTATAGTCAACATCATCCTCAACATCTCCCTTGTTTTTTTTTCTCTTGATAAATGAATGGTAACTTTATTAAGAAGAGAAGAAAGTATACAATTAACCAAAAAGGACGCACGAGATGTGACCTCCCTTTAGAAATGAAAATGTTATCACAAATAAAGTAGCCCAGAACGATTTACCCCTTGTTTAGACAAAGAACCAGTCATACCATTTGCTGATCTACTAACCCACTGGAATCTAACCGGCATGTTCCTTGTAAGCCAATTAAATTTCTTGGTAAGAACCTTGTAGCCCCAAAAAACTGTTTATGGATCAGACAGCCAACCCACTACCACCCTGGAGTCCCCCTCAATATCAAGTGCTCCACTCCAAGTCAGTTTGCAACCTGTGTTCCATGTACCGCAGGCAGTATATCAATCCTTGTAGAGTCACCAACTCCCACCAGTCCTAAAAATAAGGATAAGATGTTGTCATCCTTATCTCTCAAAATCCCTCATATACCCAAGGGCCCTAGATTACCTTGACTTCTCCCATCAAAGATCATCTTTACCACTCCCTCCGGAGGAGGTCTCCATTCTACTTGTAATCTATTCTTTTTAGAGGTTGTTCAGGCTACTTCTGCCCAACTTTTCCAAAAATCATCAAAAGAATAATTCGCAAAAAGATCTTAAGCTTTCACCCAAAGAATTGCCCTTGTCAATATGCACTCCAACTTGAATTATTTTGTTATGAACAATTGAACCAAGTTGAGTTAACTTTTAGTCTCTGCTCCCAAGTGTACCCTGATTTAAACTCCTATTATAATTAAAAAAAAAACATGGAATATATTCTGTTTTGTCATACTTATTTTACAACCTCTTGTTTCTAAGGTATTTTTCCATAAACTTAATTTGGCATTTAACACAAGCATAAAAAATGTATATAAATTGAAAATATGGAAGTCAAAGAAATTATGTGGATTTTATAAATTGCTTCAAGCACTCGACAAGTTAAGCTAGTATGATGTTAAACATCTTGTGTTCCTAAACCTATGGAATCGGCCTACCACCTCCAACAAAGGCCCCTTGAGACAAGCCCAAACAGGAGTTTGGGGCAGTGCTCCTTGACCTAATCTTTTTAGCTGATATGTATAAAAACAGTGGTAAGCACTAATAATTTAACAGTGGACATGGTTTTAAACAGCACGGATTGGTGAAACACGATTTGTATAGCCAACCCAATATAGTCAGGATAAGGCATATGGATAATGATGATCATGATGATGATATAAAAAGGGTGATCTTGTGATTTTTTCCACAGTTCATTGTATTTTAGGGTTAAGTATCATAAATGAATTGCTAATCAAAAAAAAGTAACATATATGAATTGTATCGTTGGTGCTCCTTTAGTGGAAACTTTGCTATTTGAAATCCTATTTGCAAGAACCAAGGCTTTAAGTATTTAAAAGGTCTTTATTTTTGTTTAATTTAAAAGTTAATAGACCATTATTGATGGAGATCACTTTGAGACCAAATCGCCACACAGAATTCATACTTATTTTTAGCATAGACAACATTAGTTTAGAGTTTACTTTGATTAATGCAAATTTTGAGTTTAATTGTAAACTTTCTTTTTAGTTAGAGTTATTTGCAATTTTCATATTTGATAGGGATTTAATTATAGTTTTCAATTTTTAGCTCTCTTATAAATTTACATCATATGTTAGGAGTGTATTATGTTATGTTTTGGAGAACAAATTCTTCTTCTTCAACTTGTCTTCTCTCTCCTCTCTTGTGCTTCTTCCCTTCTTCCTCTTGTTCCTTCCTCTTTTCTTCTAACAGGTGGGGCTGCGCCATTTTGGTATTAGAGCCAAGGCTCAATCCCATGCATCTGCCTAATTCAACCATTGAGCCAAAGCAGATGAATCTCAACCAACTCCAATCATTGTCTCTATCCACTGACTGAACAAAGGTCAGTTGTCTCCTCTTTCTCCTTCTCCTCCTCCTCCTTTCTCTATTCTCTCCAATCTGCAGTCAAACCTTACAACAGGAACTGCCTCTCTCTCTCTCTCCCTTTTTTTCTTTGCTTCTCTTTTCCTTCTTTCTCCCTTCTCCCCATCATTGTTTTTCTCCTTCATTCCCTTCTCTTCTCAACTCCTTAACCTCTCTTTCTCCTCAAACCATCTCCTTCATTCTCTTAGTCTCGTCCCTGTTGTTTGGTTCCATGTCAGTCACCCAACCATATAACCCGAACCAGCCACTAATTCAAATTAAAAAAAATAATAATAATATAGAGGCAAATGAACCAACCACTTCTTGGGTTAGGAACACAACTGCAAACAACATTGGGAAGTTGCTGTCTTCATTTCCTGCAACTAAATTAAGCAACATCAAAAGGCCTTCATCATGGAAACTGCTACTCACCAACAGCACACAAATTATCAAGACAGGGAAATTATTTGCCGTAGCCAAATCCAGAAAAGCTAGAGGTCACCAATCCAAAGGCTTGAGTATTCAGTTCTGGCCAGAAAACACATCTCAGTTAAATAGGAAGGTATTTCAGGGAAATTCAATGTTAGCAGGCTGGTCATTGCTCTCTCTCTCTCTCTCTCTCTCTCTCTCACACACACACACATTAATTTAGAGTTTTAATTACTTGTGATATTTTGTTTGCATTATACTTTTATCCTATTATCCTTCCCTTAATACCCTATCATCATGGTTATCAATGTTGAATTTTCTATTAGGGTAGAAGCTTTGTCCAAGAGCCAAGAAGCCTTGACCAAAGCCCAAGAAAAAAATAAAAGCACTTTTTGAAAAGAAGATACAAACCCTTATTTCAGATATAAATGCCCTTAAAGAGTCTATGCCTAATTAATGAAACAGATATCTATAGCCATGGGTAAGTTCCCTGTTGAAGACTCAAGGAATGATCCCCAAGAGTCTATCGTAGGGCACTATTATCAATGTAGTCAAACCCAAGGTCCCACAGGTTCTAATGCTCAACAACCGGGAGTTCTCCCAACCCCAGGTACTATGATCCATGAACTACGATGAATATGGGTAAGGAGAACCAAGTTCCAAATTTAGGACATACTCACAGTCCAAAAATGCAATCTAATCGAGTGTTAGGTAGTGGGTACTATATTGACAATCCGCAACAATTAGATGATAAGGATGATTTTCAGGAAAGTAACTCTAAGGATCATCTTAGGTATAGGCAAATATCTTGGTAGGCATCAAGACAAATTCTCTCCACATAGTCAAGGTAGGATTCAAGATGACCGAAGAGATTTCCCCAAGGATGTAATACTTTTCTGAAGAGATAACAGCTCGTGCCTCTTCAGTGGTGTTTTTTCTAAATTAATAAACTTCTTCATTCATCAAAAAAAGAGATTTCCCCAAGGATGGTGAAATTACAAAGAAGGTCAAGTTTTCTAAACCCCTCCCTTGCCATAAAATTGATGATACCTCTAATGTGACCAAACTATTTTTCAAGGAAATTAATAGGCTCCTTGGTTTGCCTACTTCACCCATAGACTAATGGTCAAACTGAGGTTGTTAACACGTACATAGTTGGGACTCAATGTTTCCCATTGCATAATTTGCTTATAACAATTCAAACAATCAATCAACCGGCAAAACACCTTTCGAGGTTGTTCATGGCTTTACCCTTCGTACACTTGTTGACCTTGTTCCCTTACCTCTTGATGCTCATACTTCTGCTTCTACTGATTCTTTTGTCCTACATATCCATGATTTGCACGCTAGTATGATGAAAATTTGTTAATGTAATGAGAATTATAGACTTGTTGCAAATGCACACCATAGAAATCAAGAATTCAATGGCAATATTCCTGTGTGTCATGAGTATTACCCAAAGCACTCCTTTAAAAAGTTATATMCTCGAGCCAATAGCCCATTTTGCATCATTTGAAAGATAGGACCTAATGCATATGAACTTACCTTCAGACATGGGAATTAGCTCAACTTTCAATTTGGAGGATTTGCTCCCTTATCAAGGCACCTTTGAGCCTCTTACTCTACCTACAGGTCTGCCCACAACCAAAACTACTTCACCTTTAGTACCCATACCTGTTCTACCCACGTTTATGCCAACCAGGTCAAGAGTATTCTCCAAGATGAAATTATCACTTCTAAAATAGGTGGTTGTCAACGTTACCTTGTGAAATGGAAATGTCATCCTGACACCAATGCTACTTGGATTTCAAAAGAGGAATGTTGTCGCCTAGACTAAGATCTAATGGAGCAATATCATTCCCTTAACTCTCCTAAGGAGACTTCCTTTCAGTTTCTAGGTTTCTTATAAATTCACATTATATTTTGGGTTGTATTATGTCATGTTTTGGATAAATACAGATTCTTCTTCTTCAACTTGTCTTTTCTCACCTCTCTTCTTCTTCCTATTTTCATCTAACGGGTGGTGCTGCATCAATTATTAGTGTACAAACAACAATAAAAAGCAATTTAGAAAATTAGAAGTTGATCAAGCATACAAAGGCAAGATACATAAAAGAATCTACAAAAAAAATAATAACAAGAAAATGCTTATATTTAAAAAAGGGGCTGTTCTGTGCAAACCTTAGAAGGTAAAAACTAAATTAATTTAGAAAATTATGATTTACTCTTGGAGGAATATTACAGAATAAATCATTGGAAATCTTATGAGCTAGCTCATGAATTTTTGAGTTGAAGATCTATAATGTTCATGACAAATTCATTAGGACTTCAACTGTGAGCCTACAGAATGCTCATGCATTCTGTGAATAACATAATCCACAAGCATTTACAAAAGCATCTGAAATCGACAATGTAACCACTTCACTCTAGGTGTTTCCCAAACACCTCATAAATGCATACATGTGAATAATGTAATACAACTAACTAAATCAAAAGCCAAAAAAGAAACAAGATAACCTAGTCAAAACTTACAAATAAAAGACCTAATGGAATATAGAAGAAGGAACATACGGTCACTAGGGTCTCGCGCGATACGCTTCACATGAATGGCCGAAGTAAGTTCCATGAACGGATCGGTAGTGATAACCGCAAGCTTATCACCAATAGAAAAATCCACAGATCTAGTTGGAGAATCAAAATTGAATGTGTAAAGTTGAGTCCCAGTCTGAACATTCCATAGCTTCGCCGTCTGATCCGCGCTTCCAGTTATAAGTCGCGTAGAATCCCCTGAACATCAATGCATCAATCTCGCTATAAAAATACCAGACAGACTCCACTGAAATAACAAAAGGCCAAGATCGAGATTAAATTCTTATCTATAAAGATAAAAACTAAACGAGCTTACTTGATACGTCACAACACCAAACAGCACCGTTGTGGCCTCTGTATGTCCCCAACCGCTCGCCATTATCGGCAAACCAAACTGTCGGCGTGTGGTCTTTCGCACAGGAGAAGAGAAGATCACCTTCTCTGTTGTATTTAAGAAAAGTTAATGGCCTCTCATGGCCTTTCATCAGAATTGGCCTCATATTCTCAGATATCTAGCAGTTCGTGCGAAACCCTACAAAAACCCTAAATTCAGAACTCTTTGCGGATGAAAAAACCTAGCAGTCGCCGAGAGAGGGAGACGAGCAGTAAAAACAGGGAAAAGAAGCGTCACTAGAGGGCGGTTGAGCTTTTATATAGCGAGAAGTAGGGGTGAAACTTGGGTGGACTCGGCCGGGTTTAAGATCAACCTTGGCCCATAAGACTTGGGCCTAAGTCCGAACCAAACCTGAGTTCAGGCCCAATCTGACCCATTTCAAGCTAAGAGTTATGATGGGCCAAGCCTGGTTGTCAGGACGGGCAACCAGTTCCGTTTTACCCCAATCTCAGTCCCTGGCCAAAAACCGTTGAATCAGTCAACAATCCATTGATCCAAGTGGTCAAACCATCAACCCGTTGACTTGTTCAATGGTTTTTAGTTGTTTTTTTATTTTTTTAATTTTTGTTGTCAGAACGGACCATCCGTTCGAACCGGACGATGGAACCGTTGACCCAAAAATCGGTGGCTAGAACGGTTCCATTTTCAGGTTGTAACATCATAGTTTTTAAAACCGACCCATAGACCGAACCGGTGAGGGTCCAGTTATCAGGTCGAATGGTTGGCCCGTTCTAACAAAAAAAATAAAAATAGGACCTAAAATAGGAGCTATAGCTCGAAGGCCACGTTTTGGGCTGAGTAAATATAAAATATTTTTATCAGATGTCAACATAATGGAGGGGCCCTATTTTGCAGGGGCTGGAATGGAATCGTCGACCCGTTGATTCGTTCCCTGGCCAAAAAATGTTGAATCGGCCAATGATCGATTGACTCAAGCGGTCAAACCATCGACCTATTGACCCGTAAAATGGTTTTTGGCCATTTTTTATTTTTTTGATTGGGAACCATCTAGGCAACCGGTTCTGTTTTGTCCTAATCTCGGTCCCTAGCCAAAAATCGTTGAATCGGTCAACGACCCATTGACCTGGGCGGTTAAACCATTGACCCATTCAACGGTTTTTGGTCATTTTTTGTTTTTTTTTTTGTTGTCAGAACGGGCCATCCGTTCAAACCGAGCAGTCGAACTGTCGAACCGAAAACCGATGGCCAGAACGATTCCGTTTTCAAGTCGTATAAGTCACACACTCAATTTTTTTCCTGTAATTTTTGTTGTCAGAATGGGTCGTCCATTTTTTTATTTTTTAAATGGGAACCGTCCAAGCAACCAGTTCCGTTTTACCCCAATCCCAGTCCCTGGCCAAAAACCGTTGAATCAGTCAACAACCCATTGACCCAAGTGGTCGAACCGTCAATTTGTTGACCCGTTCAATGGTTTTTGGCCGTTTTTTCATTTTTTTAATTTTTGTTGTCAGAACGAGCCATCCATTCGAACCGGACGGTGGAACCGTTGACCCAAAAATCAGTGGCTAGAACGGTTCCATTTTCGGGTTGTAACATCATGGTTTTTAAAACCGAACCAGTGAGGGGTCCAGTTACCGAGTCGAACGGTTGGCTCATTCTAACAAAAAAAACTAAAAATGTATAAAAAATGGTCAAAACTGTTCAAACGATTCGATATGTAGTTATTAACAATATTTATAATAACTATTATATATTTATATAATTAGATAATTATATAAACAATATTTATATAATTAGTTAATTATAATAACAATACGCTCGAATGACATAACATCATGGTTTTTAAAACCAAACCAGTGTGGGGTCTAGTTACCAGTTCGAACAATTCAATATATAGTTATTAACAATATTTATAATAACTATTATATATTTATATAATGAGATAATTACATATATCTAATTATCTAACAATGTTTATATAATTAATAGGAAATGGGTTGCTCTCACGTGGGAATTTACTCGTATGAGTAGATTCCATTTACCCGGGCGGTCAAACCATTGACTCATTCAATGGTTTTTGGTCATTTTCTATTTTTTTTTATTTTTGTTGTCAGAACGGGCCATCCATTCGAACTGAACAATCGAACCGAAAACCAGTGGCCAAAACGATTCCGTTTTCAAGTTGTATGAGTCACACGCTCGAATGACATAACATGTATGGTACTGCTTAATGGACCTCACACACTCAATTTTTTGCCTGTAATTTTTGTTGTCAGAATGGGGTGTTCGTCTTTTTTTTTTTAATTGGGAATCGTCCAAGCAACCAGTTCCGTTTTACCCCAATCCTAGTCCCTGGCCAAAAACCGTTGAATCAGTCAACGACCCATTGACCCAAGTGGTCGAACCGTCAACTCATTGACCCGTTTAATGGTTTTTTGCCATTTTTTTTTATTTTTTTAATTTTTGTTGTTAGAACGGGCCGTCCATTCAAACCGGACGGTGGAACCGTTGACCTAAAAACCGGTGGCCAAAATGGTTCCATTTTTGGGTTGTAACATCATGGTTTTTAAAACCGACCCGGAGATTGAAATGGATAGGGGTCCGGTTACAGGGTCAAACGGTCCAACCGTTCGATTTGAGTGGTCGGCCCGTTCTGACAAAAAAAATAAAAAATAGTCAAAACTGTTCGAACGGTTCAATATGTAGTTATTAACAATATTTATAATAACTATTATATATTTATATAATTAGATAATTATATAAACAATATTTATATAATTAGATAATTATAATAACAAATTTATAATTATATATAATAACTATTTTTAAATTTTTGTTGTCAGAATGGGTCATCCGTTCGAACCGGACGATCGAACCGTTGACCTAAAAACCAGTGGCAAAAATAGTTCCATTTTCGGGTCGTAAAATCATGGTTTTTAAAACTGGCCCGGAGATCGAACCGGTCAGGGGTCCGATTACCAGATCGAAGGGTCCGACTATTCAAACCGAAACGGTTGACCTGTTATAACAAAAAAAATAATAAAATTAAAAAAATAAAAAAATGGTCAAAACCGTTCGAACAATTCGATATGTAGTTATTAACAATATTTATAATAATTATTATATATTTATATAATTGGATAATTATATAAACAATATTTATATAATTAGATAATTATAATAACAATATTTATAATTATATATAATAACTATTGTTCGAACGGTCGAACCGTTCTACCAAAAACTAAAAAAATAATAGTCATGTTCTGGTGATTGTCAAGCTGGCCTAAGGGTGCCATGGTAGATTCCATGGCCACCTTCTTCGGGTCGCATCACTATTAGTTGTGTAACGAAAGAGCACGATCAAGAAGGAGTGTCCCACATGGACAAGGAAGCGAACTCCGCCAGGGAAGAGGGAACCCCCAAAGACCTCGACGAACAACCTCATCCCGACAACCTCGGAAGCCCTATCCGACCATAACACAAATACTCAACTATAAATAGGCATTCCCTGCTCGAGGTAAGGGACTTTTACAACTCTTCACTCACTCAACACCTCTTTGGCTTAGAACCTGCATTGTCTTAACGTGCTCGTCCCAAACAACCCTTTTACCCTACTAACTTAAGTGTCGGAGTGCCTACCCGAGAAATAACTCCCCGGGCCTCTAACTCTTCTTGTGATTTTAGATCTCGGTGTATGGCTTCATCCTACCACCTTGGCCTCGTCTAATTGGCAAGATTATTTGATTGTTGCCTCAATTCGAAACATCTCGTATTAGACAACATCAGATTGGCTATCTGTGGGAAACATACAAAAAGCCATTTCCCAAATCTCTTACTGTACACCAAAAGTGGTCATGCCTAATAATGCATCTAACCACTCTAGAGCCCATTCCCCATCTTGGGGATCTTATTCACTCCGTAGCTTTCTGCCTCAGGAGCCCCAGCATCAAACAGTAGTCGACCTCGCATAATTCTACCCCATGTAGCAGAAGGTCGATTGTATCCTAATCATGATGGAGACATTGGGACAGCCAGCATAGGCTGCCCCAACCACTCACCTTGTCGTGCAAGCACCTACCATGGTCGATCCTCAAATTGAGGACCCCAAAAGGCACCATGTAAACCGATAGAGGACCCAATCAGATCGCACGCATCTCTAGCCATCCCAAAAGTCCAGTTCATCATCGTGACATTGCGGATACGACACCCATAATAGATCCCACCACTTTGGCATGAGGATTCCAACACGAGAATGGCTTGGCGAGCATTTGCAGCAGCCCCCAATTTCGATAGCCGAATCCAACTCAATTCGAGACCAGCAAGCGGCTCCGAAAGCAGAGATGACCATGACTACAACATTGACAGGCCAGGAAGACAAGATCTGGGATCTACAAGAAAGGCTGGCTAAACTGGAACACAGCCAAGTAGACCACAACACGGCTCCTTCGATGGCCCGACCAACGAAACCACACCGCAACCAGCATATCGCCAAAGAGCTCGTCTTCGTTCAAGAAATCGTAGACGAGCTACCCTCGACCGGATGACGACCACCTCAGTTTGAAAAGTACGAGGAGCCTCAGATCCTAACGATAATTTCGAAGGATTCAAAGCGATAATGATGTTGCACGGCTTGTCCAAGGGACTGATGTGCAAGGCCTTCATCACCACCCTTCAAGGGGTTGCCAGAACTTGGTATGCATTGCTCCAGCCGCGATCCATAGCCTCTTGGAAGTAGTTGGAAGTGCAGTTCCTAGTGCAATTCACCACTAGCTAGAGGCACTAGAAGATCTCAACCAGCCTCATGCAAGTGTGTCAAAGGAAAGGAGAATCCTTAAGAGACTACTTGGCAAGGTTCAATGTTGAGGCTCTTCAAATCCAAGCCCTAGACCAGTCTATGGCCGTAACTTATATCGTGAATAGGTTGCGCACATCAATGTTCAACTTCTCACTACAAAAGAATCCTTCACCCAACCTAACCATGCTCATGAAACGTGTGGCCAAATACATGAATGTCGAGGAAGCCTGAGAGTTGTGCAAGAATGAAGAAGACCAACACAAACAAAAGAGAAAAGACCACGATGAGAGGAGATTGGATTAGGAGAGCAAGAGGCAAGATCACCATCCTAACCGCAAGCCAAGAACCCTGTTGCCGATGTACCACAACTTAACACCACAAAACGCATCGAGAACCGAGATACTTATGCAGATCCACAACCACAAATTTGTCAGGTGGCTTGAGAAGATGAAGTCCTAGAACAACAAGAGGAACTGAGACAAATACTGTGACTTCCACCAAGACCATGGCCACGAGTCACGATCTCTGCCATGACTTGGAAGACCTCGTCCGGCACAGGTACCTCGGCGAGTTTGTGGACAATAAGGAACACAAGGCCAAAGAAGAACCATGCCAAGATGACACACCCCCAGCCCAAGCTCCATTGGCCAGGGTCATCGTCATCATCTTAGGCGGGATGGCCTCCGGAGGAGAGAGCAGCTCGGTCCGCAAGGCCTATGCCAAGCTACATCAAGTAAAAGATAAGGAACTGAAGAGATTGAGGCAAGACACCCCCATCACCTTCACTGGTGACAATCTCAGGGGGGTGTATACACCACACAACAATTCCCTTGTCATAACCACCAAGATCGCCAACTTTGAGGTACGGAAGATACTGTGGACACGGGAAGTTCGATCGACATACTCTTTGAAGTGGCCTTTGAACAGCATGGCATTGGAAGAGACCGCCTCACGTTAGTCAACACCCATCTTGGTAGGATTCTTCGAAGATTCATTGATACCTCAAGGGAAGATCACACTAACATTGCTGATAGGGGATGTCCTCATCACTATCACAATGATGGTGGATTTCATCATCGTCTGCGTCTAGGCGTCATGCAATGTCATCACCAGCCGACCAACACTGAACGTGTTGTGAGCCTCAATCTCCACATACCACTTGGCTGTGAAGTTCATAACACCTTATGGGATAGGCGTCACCTGAGGAAACCAAAGAGTCGCGAGGTTGTATTACTTGACAGCTTATAGAGGGAAGCCCCACACCACTGAGGCACTCACCACAGAAAGCATGGACCTAAGGTGTGAGCTATGAACATAGCGTGCCAACCCGTGGAGGACCTCGTCCAGGTGCCCCATTTCCACAACAACTAGGAGAAAAACATTCAGATAGGATCTCTCCTAGAAGGTAGCCACCGAGACAACATCATGCAACTCCTTAGAGACAACACCAACGTGTTCTTCTGGTCATCACCCACCAACTAAATACCAATATGTGAGGCAAAAGAAGAGGAGCTTCACCTCTGAATAGTGGCAAGTGATCAACGAAGAAGTGCAGAAACTACTCAACGTTGGCTTCGTCCGAGAGGTGACATACACAAATTGACTAGCAAATGTGGTGATGGTCAAGAAAGCCAACGATAAGTGGAGAATCTACATTGACTTCACTAACCTGAATAGGGCCTGCCCAAAAGACAACTTCCCCCTAACGAGCATCAACCAGCTCGTCGATGCAATGGCGGGGCACGAGCTCTTGAGCTTTATGGAATGAGGAAGATCAGACCCAAAGGCCGATCTACTACACCAACAAGGTCCTTATGGGCACCGAGACGCGGTATTCAAACCTTGAAAAGGTCACTCGGGCCCTCATCACTTCAACAAGGAAGCTCAGGCCGTACTCCCAGGCGCATAGCGTCTGAGTGCTCACCGAACAACCACTTGAACAGGTGTTGCACAGGTCAGAGACATCAAGGTGTCTGATCAAGTAGATAGTGGAGCTAAGCAAGTTTGACATCGACTACGCACCTAGGCCTTGGCCGACTTCCTAGCTGAGTGCACATTCTCAACTCAGAACCCAGCCAAAGTCCCAAAAGTCTAGACCCTCCATGTGGATGGATCGTCCAATTGGCAAGGAAGCGGTGCCAGCTTCATCCTCCTCAGACCAGACGACACCATCCTCGATCACGCCTTGAGGTTCAAGTTCAAAGCGTTGAACAATGAAGCGAAATACGAGGCCTTGATAGTTGGGCTTCAGCTCGCACTAGATGCCAAAGCAAGATGTGTGGAAGCCTCTAGCAACTCCCTACTAGTGGCCAGCCTGGTCATTGGTCAGTTCGAGGAATGAGAGCCCACCATAGCAATTTATCTGCAGAAAATGCAGGAGCTCGCCAGACAACTCGAGCACTTCACCATATAGAAAATCCCCATAGCGGAGAACACCCGAGCCAACGCCCTATCTAAGCTTGCTAGCTTACCGCATACCAACCTCAGCACCACGATCAGGATGAAACACCTTGGCACAGCCTAACATTTCAAAAGTAGCCCGAGCAGTCCTCCTCATTCAGCAAGGGTCATTGTGGACGGACCTGATCATATAGTACCTCCAGAATGAACCTTCCTAAGGACCAAACTTAAGTAAAAAGGCTCATGCACAGGTTGGCCCAGTACTACCTCATCTAGGGCCAACTCTACCACCGATCACATACTCTCCCCTACCTAAGGTGTCTCCCCCAACCAAAGCCAACTACGTTCTTAGGAAGATACACGAGGGTATCTACGGAGACCACCCAGGTGCATAGACCAAGCCGACTACGTCCTTAGGAAGATACACGAGGGTATCTGCGGAGACCACCCAGGTGCATAGACCCTATCATGCAAGGCACTCTGACAGGGCTACTTTTGGCCCATCATGAACCAAGATGCAACTCAGATCATCTGAAGGTGTGACTGTTGTCAAAGGCACTCGAATCTGCACCATCAGCCAACACCACCCCTCATGCCTATCCCGAGCTCATGGCTCTTTGCCCAGTGGGGGATGGATATTTTTGAAGCATTCCCTATTGTAGTCAGACAAAAGAAGTACATCCTCGTCGTGGTAGACTATTTCACAAAAATGGGTCGAGGTCGAACCCCTAGCATGCATTACCGTGCAGAATGCTCAAGGCTTCCTGTGGAGAAGCATCATTTGTTGCTTCGGCATCCCTCAGGTCCTCATCACTAACAACTCCTAGTTCATTGATCGAAAGTTTGAAGCCTTGTACGCCAAGTTCAAGATAGACCATAGGATGACATCAGTTCATTAGCCAAAGAGCAATGGACAGACTGAAGTGACCAACGGGATCCTACTCCACGGCTTGAAGACAAGGGTCGACAAGGCCCAAGGCAGGTGGGTTGAAAAGCTATCGAGCATCCTCTAGGCTTACAGAACCAAGCCACGTATAGCCACTGAAGAGACCCTGTTCAGCTTAGTGTTTGGAGCTGAAGTGATGATCCTTGTAAAGATTGGGTCCCCCACTCTATGGACAGAGCTCTTCAACAGCGAGATGACCAATGAAGACCTTCGTACTGAGCTCGACCTAGTGGAAAAAACCCGCAACCAATCACACATCCAAATGGTAGCACAACAATAGAGGATAGCCAGGTACTATGACACCAAAGTTTGAAGGAGAGAATTCAAGATAGGAGATCTCGCCCTCCGCAAAGTCATCGTGCCTGAGCTCGGAGAAGGGAAACTTGGACCCAACTAAGAAGGACCGTATAGGGTGACCAAAGTGATTAGCCCGAGCACCTATAAGCTAGAAGACCTCGATAGGAGGCCGGTGCCATGGAGTTGGAACACTAGGAACCTCAGAATGTACTATCAATAAAAAGGACCGAAATTCCCTTGCATGAATAGTTTTGGAATAAAGCCTCTTTCTACAAACAATAATCGAGTATGCACTACGCACACTGCCTGGCCAAACTCTAACGGCCGAGGACCTTGGAACACAACACTGCACACACAACCCGGTCAGACCTAAATAGAAAGGCACATTAGGACCACGCAGCGAACAACGTTTGGCCCTACTTGGTGGCCAAGCCGAACACAATGGTCCAACGCCTTAGCTAAGACCCGGCCAACTAGAAATAATCAAGGCCCTAAGTCAAACCTACCTAGTAGGGCACAATGCCCCTATCCAACCACGAAAGAGGACGGCAACTGAACTCTGTGAAATAGTCTGGCTCGAAGCCGGAGTAGAGCTACCCGAGCACCACAGCTAGCCACCCCAAGGAGCGTGAGCTCCACTAGACTGAGTGCCATCGAGATCCCCTAACGATGATGATTACTTGAAAGCACTTCAACCAAACAAGACCTGGAGTGGGTCAGTTCGAGCAAGGAGCCCTAACGGTAGCATGGTCTGAGAAGCACTCCGATTACTCGAATTCCGAAGTGCGATAATTTGAGAAGAAAAAGAAAAGAGTGCACAAGATTCTCATTAACTAGAAGGGGCAGTACACAGATCATAAGCTCGACATACCAAGCCACACACACAAAATAAAGAAACAGAAACATTACATTCACTCCAAGATGACCATACTGTCTACGAGGACGGACTCCTCGGGAGTGGTCGTGCTATCGTTCAAATTAGGTTGCATGGCTGTTGGCACCTCTACAGTCGCAACTATCTCAAGATGCTCACATATAACCCTCCTTTTGCAGCGAACAAAGATGGTCTGCTAGGAGTTTGTGGCATAATCGCCAAAGACGTTTAGAAACTCCTCAGACTCCTTATATTTGGAAACCGCCTCCTCCTCAGCACACAGTAGTTTCGCCTCCGCCTCTTTGACTGCCTTCCGAGCCTTGTTATGCCCCTCCTTGAGCTCTCACACTTGACTCTTTGACCTCCATAGCTCTTCGTCCTTGGTCACCATCGTTTGCTTCAACTCGACCACCTTCACCTGTAGGTGGGAGAACTCAGTCTCTCGAGCCTCGGCCAACTGACGAAGGGTAGGCATCTTGTCAACCAACATCGTCACCATACAAGCAGCCTGCAAAACACAAAGTCAATGAGCATGACAAAGCAAACTGAGAAGTAGCTAAGACAACACAAATGTCTTACCATGATGGTCTCCCGAATGGCCATGCTCTCAAGAACCTTGCTCGTACAGTCACCCATTTCCTTGTGGATTCTAGGCAACAAGATGCCCCTAGCCAACTACTTAGGGACATTGTTTGTCTCCAAGGTATCCTCCGACCACACAGTCCAGCTCAGCCTATACACTTTGGCCCCTTCCTCTGCCAAACTCGAAGAAAGCGGGACCTCAATACCTCCTCGGGGCATGGACTGTGGTCGGGTGTGCTGCGGTAAAGAGACGTCGGAACCGACATCAACAACGTCACCTTTGGTGGACCTCGACCTCTTATGTGGTCGAGGAGTCGTGGCCTCGAGATGACGCTGCAGTTGGGTCGTCCCCGCCTAAGCTGCTGCCCTCCTCTGTGTGGCGTCTTGCATCTACCTCGTCCTCTCCTCCTCATCAACTATCACCATGTCTACAAAGGAAAGAACACTAATTAGTCATCGCCGAAGAAGAGAAGCGTAAATAACATACAAAGCAAGGACAACTCGGCACAGGTCAACATCATGGACGAGGTGTACTCTTGTACATCCACCCTCACTATCCACTAGATGGCCGCCTACTCCTCCCTAGATAGCTTGGCCTCGATTGACATCTTCACTTTGGTCTTCGAGATTGACAACTCAGCAGGGAGCGACTAGCCCCCTTGACGGCGTACGTAGAAGAACCCCTCTTTCTAGTGCTTCACCGAGGAGGGGGCTCTTATTGTTCTGCCAAGTCGAGAAGTAACAATAGTCCTATTGGTGCTACTTTAGGTGTAGGAAGTAAGTGAACATCAACAGGGTAATGTCCATGTCATGAATGGTACAATAGTAGAGGAGGCTAACTAAATACCTAAAGGAGTTGGGCATGAGTTGAATGGGCTGGATGCAATACCACCTCAGCATCGTCGAGATGCTAGTATTCAAGGGGAACCTCAGCCTGACTATCAGGCTGTGCTCATAGATGGGGATTTCATTTGGCTGAGCTGAGGTGGCCCTCTCACTTATTCCAAGATACTTCATCTCGTACTCGTTGGGAGTACAATAAAGGGATCTAATATAGGCCAGGTCTCGGGGTGTTAACCTCAAATGTCAAAATTACCAAATTTATCAAAAACATCAAATATCAAAATCATCAAAAATCAAAATTATCAAATAATCAAATATCATTAAATAACAAAATTATCAAATTAATTAAATATCATCAAATCATGAAATGTCAATTTTATCAAATCATCAAAATTATCAAATTCACTAAATATCATCAAATTCATCAAAAGCATTAAATGTCGAATTCATAAAAATCATCAAATATCATCATATCATCAAAATTATCAAATATCACCAAATAACTAAATATCAAAATGATCAAATTCATCAAAAGCATCAAATATCATCAAACCATTAAAATTATCAAATTTATCAAATACCATCAAAACATCAAATCAAATATCAAAATTATCAAATTCATCAAATATAAAAAATATCAAATACCATAAAATATCAAAATTACCAAATTCATCAAACCGTCAAATATCAAAAGTATCAAATTCATCAAACATAAAAACTATCAAATATCATTCAATATCAAAATCATCAAATCATCAAAATTATCAAATTCATCAAATATCATCAAACATAAAGTTTATCAAAGTCATCAAATCACCAAATATGATCAAATATCAAAATTATCAAATGCATCAAAATCATCAAATCATTGAATATCATCAAACTCATCCAACATCATCAAATATCAAAATTATTAAAATCATCAAATATTCAATTCATCAAAAAATATCAAAATCATCAAATATCAAAGTTATCAAAATTGTCAAGTTCAACTAATCAAATCATTAAAATTATCAAAAGTCATCAAATCATCAAATATCAAAATTATCAAATATCATTGAATCATCAAATTCCAAGATTATCAAATATCATCAAATATCAAATTCATCAAATATCAAAATTATCAAATTCATCAAAAGCATGAAATATAAAATTCATCAAAATTATCAAATTCATTAAATAATCAAATTCATCAAAAGAATCAAATCATCAAATATCAAAATTATCAAACCAAGTCATCAAATCTCAAAATTATCAAAATCATCAATTATTAAAGTTATCAAAATTGTCAAGTTCAACTAATCAAAAAATCAAAATTATCGTATTCACCAAGTATCAAATTTCTCGAATCTCAAAACTATCGAATTTGATCAAAGCTATCAAATATCAAATTCTTTAAATAATCAAATCCATCAAAATTCAAAATTATCTAATCAACTCATCAAAGATCAAAATTATCAAATTCATCAATATTATCAAAATCACCAAATATAAAATTCACCAAATAATCAAAATTATCAAAGATCGAAACTATCAAATTCATCAAAATGATCTAAATCATCAAATATCAAGTTCGTCAAATATCAATTTTATCAAATCAACTCATCAAATATCTAAATTAACTAAGTTACTAAATTCATCAAATCAACTAATCAAATCATCAAAATTATCAAATTCGTCAAATATCAAAATTATCAAAATTATCAAATCAACTCATCAAATCATCGAACCTATCAAATTGACCTACTGTGTATAAAAAATATATTAAAAAATTATCAACTAGTCAAATGTCAAGTTCATCAAAAGAAATCATCAAATATCAAAATTTACCAAAATTCATCAAAATCCATCAAAATTCATCAAAAGCCAACAACAATTAATCAAAGTCCATCTAAATTCATTAGGCATAATCAAATCCATCAAAGAAATGTAAAAATATTTTTCCTCGTGTGGGTTGCCTCCAGGCAAATCAAGTGATAGCTTTTCCACTCATATAGTACATTATAAAAATCTTTTGCTCCTAATATGTGGCAGTATGGGATGATCAAATCCTTCAAATTGACACATTAACATCAAAATCCATAAAAACTTAACAAGCTGCATCAAATAACAAATTTCTAAACTTTATTAAATCCTTCAAATTGACACATTAATTATCAACTAATACTAGCTATTTTTGGGATGACACCACTGTGTTCTTCATGTGTTTGTTTGACAATTGCAATTGCCTCCAGGGCTTGGGGTGGTACTATACTTTCCAAGCAAAGGCCTTGCACTACATCAATTTCAACATTGACTGAAATTCCAACAACAAAATTTCCTCCCCTAACCTGTTGTCCCTTACAAGAATCTCCATGTGCTTCTTTTTCTTTGTTGTACTGCAACTTGCTACCTTCAACAAAGAGGGGCAGCTGTTAGCACCCAAATTTTGCTCGATTCCTTCACTATACCTCTTTGTACTCTACTCCTAGACCCCAAACTTCCAAACACAACTAGTTCAAATTGAGACTTTACAAAACAAAAAAACTCCTTCTTCTAACACAACCCATATGACAAATGGAAACCTCAATATCAACATCAATGTCCAACCAAATATGGCCTATAGACTTAGAAAACTATAAATCAGTCACACATCCACCATTCATTATGCCAACTTCCTTTATAACGGTCCTGATCCAATGAATCCATCGCCTCAAGATCATTATGATACAATCAACTAGCGAATCCCATTACAAGTCTACAACGATTAACCTCAAAAGCATTAAAAATCCATTTTGACGGCCTTACACAACTAGTTCTAGAAAACCAAGATCAAGTATTTCTTTCTCAAATCAAAACCATCCACTTGACTTCTTACCTTAATCTATACCTACCCACTAAATTTCAGCTTAAAATTCCCCCGTTTGATCCACAATCAAGCCAAATCCTAATTTCTGCAAATCTCATTAATTAAAGTTTATCATTCATCATCCCAATTTCATTTGACTGATCAGACCTCATCACTATGTTTAGAAACCCAAAAAACCTTAATACATAAAATTTCATGACCAAACTCCTCCATTTAACTATTAAAAAAAGTGGGATTCCATTTTAAGACCTTTCGTTGATTGATAAACCATTGGCTAGAACCTAGACCCAAACCAAGCAAAGATTCTATTTCAACAAATCTCGTTGATCCGAATTTGCTAGCCATACATTTCCATCATTTTGACCCTATTAGGTCAATCAGTCATCACCATTGTTTTCAAAGACTCAAAAAACCTCAGTATGTCAAATTTGATGTCCTAATTCACCCGTTTGATCGTTAAACTAGGAAGATGTCATTTCGACGCACCAAATTAAATCGTCACCTCATTTGTCCCAACTTGAAATCTCAAAAGGGAGATGGCTGATGTCAAACCCATTCTTGACCTGTTCAAACACCTGGACCGATTAAATTAAGCCTAATAGACTCAAAAAGCCCCAAAACCCAAATATACCCTCAATTAAAACTGAGAAAAGACAAAACAACATTTAAAAGTTCATTAAATTTACATTTAAAAGTTCATTAAATTTACATTTTTTGCCACTGACAACCCCAAATACAATACTGCTATGGCAGGCATGCCCAAGCTCCCATTGGATGCACAAAACCCATAAAAACCACCCCCAAATCGAAGATAATCTTTTACCAAAGAGAAAAAAGTTGATTGATCACCATTTTCTTTGAAAATCCTTCCCTATTCTCTTGTAAAAGTTTTCTTAAAGACCAAGCCTTGTGATTGGATGAATTTCAGGACTCTCCCCCTTCATTTCTCTATAAATACTAATCTAACTTGAGCTCAGAGAAGAAACAGGGAAAAAAGAAAGGAGAGATTCAAGAAGCATCCCCAACTCCCGTAGGTGCCCTGTTCGCGAGAAAACCCCCAAGCATTTGAATCCAAAATTCCAAATTCATTCTATTATGTTTCAAACTTCAAATTTGCACGAAACCTCCAAGCATTCAATAGTTTCTAACATCTTTCGAGTTCATCCAACCACTCTTTTATTTAGTTCGACTGTTGAAAAACTCCTGTCAATGTTGTACACGAGAGGTAAGTCTCTCATTTTAACATTTGAACTTGAATTTGTAATCTCTGTTCTCAGTTTAGCTTTGGGTTGCTTAAAGTCTTGAAACCATGGAAACTTATGTTCTTAGTTTTCTCTAGATTGAGAAAAAGAGGTAGAGAGGTGAGGGTCTTAGGGAAATCAGTACGTAAGACCCGATAATGTCACCTAAAATCAATTCTAGGTGAAATTGAGAGCGTTTTTTCCTTATATTTAGGAACTTTGAGCAACTATTTTCAGTGGTGTTTTATTAGAAATTGAGCTTGAACAACTCTTATATTAGACTACTATAATAGTTTGGAGAAAGGGGTGCCTAACACCTTCACTACTAGAAAGCTTTATATTTAGAGGCTTTATGGCATAGGCATTTGATAAAAGTGCCTCTCTAGAAAGCCAACGGTGATAGTTCAAACAACTTTATGTAGAAGCACTTTATTAATGCCTCTATATTGTATTTCATGGCAGTAAGGGCATTTTTGATATTAACCACAATTTATGACACTTCATTCAATTCCTTGTGCCCTTTCCCGTGTCCCTTTAAAAGTTTTGATTTATAATTCTTTTCTTTATCGGGATCTCAAAAACACATTTCGTTTCTACCATCATGGATCGTAATTTGTTGACCAAAATTCCTATTCCTAATTGAACTGAATCCTCGTAGTTTGATATTAACGACCGGAGATCAACCCTTGAAGGGATTCAGTGTTCTCCTAAAAGCAAAACTCCGGTAGTGTTAGATCAGGGATTTGAAGTGTCCTCTCAAGGTACTCCTATAGGACCTTATCGTTGACTATTGTTGATCATGATCCTTTTGCAGTGGCAATGGGTGATGGAGGTGGTGGCAATGAGATTAAATGATGGCGAGTGCGTAGGATAGCCATGGGAGTGTATCTTTTTGGAAATATTTTGACTATTTTTTTTATACAAGTCACCATCTCCATATAAACCAACCATGCTCTCCTTCCTCTATTTTTCTCAGTCAATTGGAAAAGGTGGAAAATGCATGAGAGACACAAAGTAGCGACGCTTTAGGTGTTTCAAGCTCATATTCAATCAATTTCATGGCAAAATTGGAGAGTTCAAAGCTCAATTCGCAAACCCTAACTTCGTTCATTCATGATTCGGCGAACGACTAAGATTTTGATGTGCACTCATGTTCTCTTGAGAAATTTAAACTCTATGAAACTCGTCAAGTAATGATTTTTGAATTTCATCATTTTTTGCTTATTTCTACTACGTGCTTATGTTTTCCTTTTCATAATTTTGGAAATTTTGGTGATGTGGTTTTGGTTTGAGCAGAGGTTTTATCTCATTGGGAGCGACAGAAACAAACAATTCTTTTGAGTTTTGAAAACAGATAGATGTGAGCCTTTGGAACTCAATATCAGTGAAGATACGGTTGTCTACTCACAACATGAAGTTAAGAGCTTTCTTCAACGCATCAACAAAGGCAACCGCACCACTAGAGGCCTCACATTTGTTGCCAAGGTCTTTGGGATTGCAGGTGATACTTTCTTTTTTGCTAACGCCTCATGCTCTTGTGTGAACATAATTTTTATTATTACTGTACCTTAAATGACCAATTCATGTAGCAGGAGCAAGTTCCTAGGAGATTTAAATTTGATATATGTAGATATATGTAACTTTTTGGAGTTAAATGTGTGTCATGTGTATGCATAAACATATCTATTCACATGTATACATATGAAATATTTGTGTATAAGTTATATGTGTGTGAGAAGTGGAAGGATGAAAGAAAATGGGGTATACAAGTTGTATGTTGGCACTTGGCATAGATAGAAAAGTGAGGGAGGAGAAAACTGGGAAAGGGAAATTAAAAAAGAGGTGTATTATATGTGTTTTTTTTTGAAGATAAAGTGACCTTATCTAGTCAAAGAGGAAATGAATATTCATTTAATATAAACTCATGAGTGGATGAGTATTGTGACATTGGATGTTGGAAAAATGTTTTCACAAATTATTACAAATAGAGGGAGTGGGAAAGTTCCAAATTAACTAGGAGTGAAAAACTCCCACTCTTTTGCCCTATATATGAGACATTCAACTCATGCCTTCAACCCATCAAAATATTTGCAAATTGTAAACCTTATAACTGCTATCCATGTATTTTAGGAGCTCAGTTCTAAGCCAATTTTGCTTCACAATGGTAGAAGCGGTGGTTTGAACAATGTGCCCTTGTGGCACAGTTTTGGTCACAAAGGTTGTACCTTATTCCATTATCCCTCTCCTCCGTGTATGCATAATCTTGCAATGTGTCATTGTGTGAGTAATGGTGGTGCTGAGGTGTTAGCAAGTAGATCTAGTAATGTCTCCCTTTACCTCTTTCTTTTAATAAAAATGGTATTCATTATTATGAATTGTAGCAAGGGTACATGAAATCTGTGTCATCAACCACAGACAAAGTAGTTTTAGAGTAGGCACACAAAAGAAATCATTTTCAGCTATAGAAAAAAGTTAAAAGTGTCACAAATGATACCAGTCCAATGGCTCTTGAAGATAGACTGGTTGAGCTTGCTAGGGTTCTACTATGGGACAGGAACATCAGTGATAAAACCATCAGCTTTCTACTAACCATCAGGAAATGGCCAATTGGATAACTTCCTATTTATTTTAAAATTTAAAATACTCTAGTGGCTTCTACTTAGTTTGCAGTTATTTAATTGATTAAAGAAACTCTTCTATAGTGGAGCAAAAATTAAAAAACTTTCCAACAAAAAAAAACAGAGCTTTTACTTTTGATCCAAACTCAAAGTTGTAAAGAATTTAAGTACTCTACTTCGAGAGAAATGCACAGATAAAAAAAAAAACAGCCAATATGACCACTAGAGGACAAGCCAGCCAACCATATTTCTCTCATAATCTTTTTTATTTTTATATATTTTAGTAATCATCCAATTTAAGCCTCACCCAAATCCAATACCAAATAAGCCTAGGCCCAAGTCCATTCCAACATAGAACCAGATATGGCCCAAGTACATAAAGACAACCCAATACCCAATTCTTCACTTCCATTGAATACAAGCCCATGCTGATTTCCTCTGTGAGTGCTGTAAGAAGTTCAGAGGAGGGCCCTTGTAGAGAGTAATAATGGTTACACCTCCTATACTTAAAATGGTTCCTACCACTTTTGCCAACCCATCTCTTCTTAAGATATTAACTTGCTCAAACCTGTGTGTGTGTGTGTGTGTGAGAGAGAGAGAGAGAGAGATCAAAGAAGTTTTAGAAGACAACTTTCATAAACAACCACAAAAATTTATTGACTTGGGAAATTCTGAAGTCCTTGAATAATTACCCCAAAGCTGAAGCCATGACAAAAGTAATTGCTGGAACTGAGTTTTGTAGCGCTGATAAAAAGGTTGGAGACATATAGTATAAACCAATGAGAAAAAACCCTTGAAGACCAGTGACCCTTAACATAAGAAAAGCGAATAATAAGCAAACTACACAAACAAAAGGAATTGAGCAACTAATACTGAAAACCTCAACAAGTTTCCACATACCCAAGTAATCCAAGAAGGAAGAACTTAACCAGCAAAGAACAAGTAAGAGGTGGTCTTGCTTCCCAGAGTATTAAAGTCATATATATTTCTTTTATAATAAAGAAGGAAGAAGAAGAAGAATTAGATGAGCTGCCTTCCCCGAGTAGAAGCTTCAACATTTTACGCTAGACACTTGCTCTTCCCCAAAAGAGGACTACCCATCAAATTCCTCCTCCACAAAAGACTTACCCATCCAACAAACTACTTCATGGCCATAGGCTATTAGATTCTTCGCTATCAAGATACACATTTAAAAGGTGTAGACATCTTTGCAACCAAAAGCAAAATATGGTCCACCAAATGTCAAAACCAGAATTTAGAAGTGAAGTCATTGCTTCTCTTGTAACTATATTCATTACCGATAAAATTTGAATATGATTTGTGTATATATTAAGAATGGGGCATAAGATCAACTACTACATCCTTCTCATTATAAAGTTTTTTTTCTTCTGTTAGGAATTCTCAAGAAAATGGTCTTGTAATTATATATTAATTAATAATATTTGTCACTTGTAGACTCCATTATCTAGAAAAGGGACGGCTACTTCTTGTCATAGACCTAAGGTAAATTCCAAAACCATTTCAATATTATTTTTTTCCTATAGGACTTCAAAAATTTCAAAACTCTTTATGGGGTGAAACTAAAATTGGGTTCATTGTCATGCCCTCAATTTTTCTATTTTATATATTGCATTATATTTTTTTTTGCTAGGAAAATAAATATACAATATAAGTTTACAGTTTTCCACCCAGGCTGTGCAGTAGTTTCCGTGCGAGCTTCGTCAATTTCAACTAGTAATAAGGGATCACACACCACTCTTCCTGCCTGCAGAACTTTGGGACAACCTGTGTTTGGAACAGAATACAACCAAGGTTATATAGGAATACAAAATAATTTACTGATGTAGGAATACAAAATAGTTAGATTTGAGCAGCAGGTTGATATACCTGCTACTACAAGATAAGCACAGTTAGAATTGGGTAGTAAGTTGGCATACCCACAACAGGGCATTGAGGGTTTCCGCCTCTGGATATGCTTGCAGTTCATACTGCACAAAAAACATCCAAACACAGCTGAAAATTCTGTTTAATAAAATGTTTACAGTGGCTCAATGAATAAGCCATTTGTAAAAAGCAAAAGGAAAAAAAAGAAAAGAACAGAAAAAAGGAGCACTCTGCTTGGATGCATGCATATGGAGTGGGTTCCTAGTCATACCATTTAGTGAGCTTCACTAAATGACCCAGGAATCTTCCATGTGGCAACATATTTTGGGGCTGAAAAGAAACTCCCTTATTCCTCTTCTGGTCTTCCCACCCATTTTTATGGGAAAAACTTTTGGCCCAAAGGCTTTGCCTTGTGCTCAAAACAAAGCCCCCTTGATGGATAACTTTTAAACCTAAAAGCTAAAAATATGAAGGACTACCATTTACTGACCAAAACTCCAATACAAGGTTGGAAATAGGCTGAATTGGAATGAGGAATTGAATATGTGGCTACTAACTACAGTGGGTCCCCTACGGCCTACCTGATGGAAGGTCTGGATTGGCCATAGGAGCTTGTGTAGGGGAGCTTCATGCCTGATCTGATTAGGAAACCTTTTTCCTACATATTATATGTAGGAAATTAGTTGGGTTTTGATTTCTCAAGGACAGTTTTGTCCATTTGATTTAGTAGCAGTAGTGAAAAAGAGTTTCAAAGGAAAATTATATGTAGGAAATTAGTTGGGTCTTGATTTCTCATGGACAGTTTTGCCCATTTGATTTAGTAGCAGTGGTGAAAAAGAGTTTCAAAGGAAAAAATGATGTGGGGCAGATCTATTAGGACGGAAATTCACCAAATAGGTGGAGGATGATATGGTCTAGAAATAAACAAAGCAAAGCTGGGGTTGGGCAAGACTTGGGGTTGAGGCATCATTCAAGCCCGATTCAACCTGAGCCTGACAACATATACCAAGTTTTAAATATGTAGTTGTATAAGAAAATAAATAGCAAGAAGTTCAGTTTAGAGGCGTAAATGTTACTTTGGGCATGAAAAGACAAGTTCAGTTGTCTGATCTCTCAGTGTTCATTAGCAGCTTTTGTTTCTATCATAAACCGACAAAAACATATGGACTGCAATATAATCTGTTATGTAATTTACCAGCCTGTAGAAACTCCTTTGTGTGGCTATGTAGGAAACCAATTCCCATGAACATTTTTTTACTGTATGTTGTTTATTGGTTGGCAATTCCAATAAAGGCATTTTCAAAATTACAATATAATTGCTTGTATAAATGAACAAAATAAAAACCTATTCTCAAATCTCAATTATTAGCCATTTCTCTTTGACCATAGTAAAACCAATGTGAATCCATTACAAAAAAAAAAGTCATGAGGCACTTTTGGAGGGAATCAAATAATACCAGCGTACAGGATCTGCCAGTTCAATAACATGCTTTCCACTTAATGGGCATGTGATATTCAAAAGGATGGTCTGAGTATTGGTCATGACGACATCCTCCTGCTCATCACCTGGCATTGGTTGACCTGCATGATGAACATTCTGTAGTAAAATAATAAGCACAGCTAGAATCTATATGGCAATCAACATAATAACCATCACTTAACAGAGCATCTCATAGGTAGAGAGACAACCAAGAGAACCAGGCCAGTGTAGGTAGGTATGAAATGTGCATAGCATACAGTCACAGAAAAAAAAAGACAGAAAACTAATGAGTGCAACTTTAGATGAATACTTCTCAAGAGATACAGGTTTAGGTACATAAAATGTGGCAAGGAATTGGAACAACCCACATCACCTAATCCATATTTTGCTAATAATTATAGTGAGGATTCATTGGGAAGAAAAAAAAATGAGTTAGAGTAAACTTATATTGTATATTTATTTTCCTAGCAAAAAAAAAAAAAAAGGGAGTACAAGGACTGATGCATCAGTAGTTTGATGTCCATGGATTGATGGAATTTTATATGCCAAAAAAAGATGTACAAGGACCGATGCATCAATGAACTAAGTTATATGAATTGCTGGTTTCATCACTTATACCTGAATTGTTGAACATTATGTCTAGCTTCCCATACTTGGAAACAGAATCAACGGCTTCCTTTACTTGGAGTCTGTTCATTTCCTCTTAACTCTTATCTCTTAAGAGGATTCTTTTAACTTTAAGAGAAAAATTGTTGTTCATTTCCTCTTAGCTCTTATCTCTTAAAGTGCAATCATACAACTTTTTGTTTTCCAATGATACCCCCAAAAAGCAAACAAAAACTCTAATATATGGGGTCAAAATAGATATTTGATAATATTCAGAATTCAGAGTTTAGAATTCAGAACAACATTCTCTGCATTCAGAGTTCAGAGGAAAGAAAAGTTCACCAATACCAACATACCTCTTAATGTAATTATTACAATTTCAGATGTCAAACTTTAGAGCAAACGAACGGGCCCTTGGTCTTCATTAGTAGCATCACAATGGACATAGGTAGCATTTGTGGTGCCTAGCTCCTTGTAAACTAAATTGCCCAACTTCTCTAGAGTGTCAGCAATTACAACTTCGCCACCATGTTTGCTGAACAATCTTGCTGTGCACTCAACAATGCCACTAACACCTCCTGTGATCAGTGCCACCTTCCCTTCTAATCTATAAAAGTAAAAACAGAGGATATATGATATATAAGATATATGATAACAGTCATACTTGTTTAATCTAATTTGAAGATAGAATATGTGCTTTCACCCCTTATTATTATGCTATATGTTTAGCCCTTGTCAAATAACATAATTCTGATGTACAACTTGATCCGTTTCTTGAGAAGATCAATATTGCTGAATTGATGGGCTAAAAATGTTTTGGATCAAATTGCATATTCCTAAATCGAACCTTGAGCTAATGACTCTTCAATGAACATACAGTATTGAAACCAACTTTATATCAGACTTGATCATATTGGGTTAGATTGGGGTGGATCTATATATATATATTAGATCCGGTTAAATTAGGTGTATAATTGGTTGCATGTATATCTCCATAACCTATATCATAAGTAGCTAAATCATTCATATAATTTTGCCATATTTTGAACTTTACAGCATAAGTAATCCATGATGCAAAGAAATGTAATCCCTCTCTTGTGTAATCCATGATGCAAAGAGAAGTATATTTATTTGCTTATGTTATTTTGATGGCTTGAATTTGATAAAAGAAATTTGATTGTAGGATATGACTAAGATTTTTTTGAAGAGTTTAAGGAAGCAAGAAATTGTGGCCAAAGCAGTTGTTATAAGCAAAGACCTGTGTAAAAAAGTAGTATTTGTGAGGAGCCTTTAATAAGACCTCATGGATGTCATAAGACAATTGGAACATCTGTTGGAACTACTATTGCTTGGCCTTCGTTTTTGGTAAATATTACAAATTTACATATAATTATTTTTATTTCATTTTTTGTTGCTATATGTGATTAGATAGTTAATGGAATTTACAAAAATTATACCTATTTACTTTGTTTTTTTTCCTTTTATTGCTTTTCTTTGCAGGTTGTAGAGGAAGAAAGGATTGGATGAAGACTACAAATAGCTTTTTTTTTTTTTGAGATGTTAAAAGGAATTTCTTTTGGACTACTATATATTTGATTTGTAGGTTGTTAAAAAAAGAAGACATCTGCTCAAAAGGAAGAATGAATATAATGAGGGTTGAATGTTGTGTTTTTTTTTTTTTTTTGTTCTTACAATGATGATAAAAGTCAATTGGAATTTTAGGGATAAAGTGTACCTTTTTGGATTATATATATATATATTTTCATACAGGTTTAATGTTTTGATTGAATATATTTTCATATAGGTGTATCAATTGGAATCTTTATGTAGCAATATTCACAATATATTGCACTTTTTTTTTAAAAAATTGGAACCTTTTTAGAGGTGGCCAAAAGTTCCTCTAAATATTAAAGCATATATCTTTTTTTCCTTTTCTTCGATTCCTTTTAGAGGCACATAAAATTGTCGCAAATTCATTTAGAGGCGTTCAAATGCGCCTCTAAGTTGAACTTTTAGAGGCACTTTTAACTGCCTCTATTAGGACTTTTAGTGTCAGTGCAATAGAGGCAGTCATATGTACCTCTAAAAGTCCTACCAGCAACCAAGCGTCTCTAAAACATTTAGTGACAGGGCTTTTAGAGGCACTCACCTGGCCGTCTTTTATAACCTTTAGAGGCAGTTTTTATGCTTTTAGAGACAGTTATAGTCACCTCTATAGGTGAATTTTCCAGTAGTGTTTATTTGTTTTTTTTATCAGTAATACAAGAAATCTTTTATTAAATAAAAATAAACTTTACAATAAAATGAGTAGCCTCGGCTACCCCATGATCACAAGACAATAGTAGGCCATTTTCTTACAGTTACAAATGAGCCCAAAAAGGACCATTGACCAATTTTAGTCTTGGCTATTTGTGGTCTTGGAAGGGGTAAACTGGGTACAAACCTAACCTCTGGCATTCTTTGAACAAAGTAGCTGTTATATGCTTTCACTCTTGTCAGTTTGACCATTGCACCAAAGAATGACCTTTATATATGGTTAATCTATATAAATTCTGTAAATTCATATTATATATTTATTGCGTATTTTATTGATTTTGCTCAAAATACCCCAAAATTGTAGTATTTAACTGATTTTGTCCAAATTTTCTTAACATGTTCTTGCATTTTTTATCAGATAAGAAGCATGAAATTCAATGATTAAATTGAAGTTTGAATCTAACATATCCTGCCTCTAAGACTCTAAGATGGCATAAGATAGAAGCAATAGATTTCATTGACCCATCATCTCTTCATTAGTACATTGCAGTGCATTTGCACTACTAGAAAAATCACATATAGAGGCAACAAATTAAAAATGCCTCCAAAGATAGAAAAAATGCCTCTAAAAAGAATTAGAGGCACTCAGGTGATTGTCTCTAAATGTTATAGAGGCACTTGACTTGTAATTAGAGGTACATCTGATAGGTGCCTCCAAAAATGAGATATTGAGGCACATTATTTTACCTCTAAAACACTGATGCTAAAAGCATTTTACAGATGCATGTATGAATGCCACTAAAAATACATTTTTAGGGCATTTTAATTAAATTTGAGGCAAATTTATTTGCCTCTAAAAATAATTTTAAGAATCCTATTTAATCTTTATAGCAACACTTAAAATTGCAACTAAAGTATTATTTGGTCTTATTTAGAGGCATTTGTGACTACCTCTAAAGATCATTTATTTGTGTTTTGAAAAGTTGTTTTATCATATGCAAAGCTTATATAAACATATATACAAACATTTAATTTGCTATCTAAACAATTCATTCACATATCTATTAAAAGAAAACCATTGTTTCTGAATATTGTTTCATATTAATTGATACAAATTCAAAGAGAAAAGAATAATCCATCTACAAAAACATATGGAATAAAAAAATACAAAAAACAATTCACTTCCTACTCTAAGAAAATAAAAAATGTATTTCATCTTGACATCATCTACATTCTCTTTCTCCTACAATTTGCAAGAAAAAAAATAATACAAACAAAAAAAAATTAGTCAAATTAGTAACTATAATTTTTCAAAAGTAAAAGATCGTTAACCATATAATTACATATATATTGCATGATTCTTACCTTAAAAACAACCTTTGAAAGGTAGGCTATTCCTAATCTTGCATCAAAACCTTAAATCCATACCTTAGTGTATGCCAAAGTAACTTTCCATACCTTCCTTGTAGTTAAAACTTGAAGCCAGAACTTATAAACTATGAATCTTACTTAGAAAAGGGCACTTTGGGGGTTATCTCTAGGAACAACTCCATCTTCAACTGTTGAAATTTGGATGCTTATAATTCTTTTAAACTGTTGAAATATCTATCAGTGGTCCAAGGTGAATGGGTTAAATGTTTATGACAATGCTAAGTAATGGCATTTTCCCCATATGTATGCCACTATATAGGTGGCAGTATGGCTTCTTATCATTCATTTTTTTTTGGTAATTGAAAAAAAAATATTAATTCAATAATATAGGACTGTTACAAGCATCCCCAATTCTATGGAGAAGAAACCACAAACCTAAGTATCAGTTTTCTTTTCCCAATCATTTTTGCCATTCCTACCAGGCAAATAAATATATTTACACGGAATGTGTAAAGCAGATCCCATAGTAAAGGCACTCTCTATATACAGAATGTAGAAGAATAAATTGAAAGTAACATCATGGTAAAAGGGGGAAATAAGAAAGAAATTATGGAGCATGGCATTACGCAAGAGACTTGTGAAACTAATCAGCCAGCACCCCCCATTTAAGAATGTCCATATATCATCCCTCCACCTTACCAAAAATAATGAGTAAAAAAAGGAATTAGAAGAGCATGCAGGTTCAGAGAAATTTTCATGAGGAAACAATGTACCTCTGCCTCAATTGCTTGAATATCTATACTGTAGTTATGGTCTTTTTCTAGTATGTTGTATCAGTTATGATTTTGAAGGACAATAATGGGTATGAGCGAGCAATCTTGTTGTAAAGTCTACAGTTTCAAACTTGAGGTCAAAGAAGAAGACCATTTCGATAAATGCTTTAGAAGGTAAGTATCTAATTTGAAGCACAGGAGAGTGAAAATATCTTATGGGAACTATAAAAGTTAACACCATTATATCCTTCAAGACACTACTAACAAACACAAGTTAAAAAATCATAAAGATGATCAACGAGTTCACCAGCCATGCTATGAACAATATAAACTGTAAAATATTCATATAGCATTTAAAAAATGCCAGTGAAGGAATAGCTAATTTATAAGTACACAAGAAGGAAATAGATTAAGAAGGCTGTAAGAAATCTATAGCAGAATGTCCTTGAAAGCAACACTTATCAAGGACCAAGACATAAAACAAACAAACAAATAAATAAATAACACAGGTGTGCAATAAAGAATGGATATTGTTAACCTAACTTATTCCCTGTAACTTTGTTGTCAAGAAATTATTTAGGCTGCATTATCCAAAGGTTAAGATTACATGACATCAAGGGGCATTTGTTCAGTGGAACCCTAACACTAATTCAACTGAAAAACTTAAGTGCTTATTCTACAACAACTATGTAGAAGGTGTTTGAAGTTTAAGCATTGGTTAAGGAAAATGCCCACATGATCAAGCCTAGTAGGAACATGCTTCACACACTTTGAGGTGCCTTATGCAAAGAACATGCATTAAAGGTTCTCATCGCAAGACCATGTTAAAGATTAACTCTACGTTTTTTGAAAAAGATAAGGTAAAGCAGTATACATTTCTCTCCACCACATCAAGATGTCCCAATATTTGTTTAAGTATTTAGGGGTTTTGTCACCCGATTTCACATTAAAAGTTTCCAAATACAACAGCAGGATTAAGTCTACCTTTCTGCATGTGTCTGTAATTTGTTTAAATATTTAGGGGTTTTGACACCCTATTTCACATTAAAAGTTTCCATATATTTTTAGAGGATTTGGAGGCATGCAATTAGTTTTTTTAAGCTCCTAATGAGTCTTTGGCCATATGATGATTAATTCATTTGTACATTCTTCCATATAAAATTACAGAGCTATAAAAAATGTATAGATGACTTAATCATCAGAAAATTTTGCCTATATGATGATTAATTCATCTATACATTTTTTATAGCTCTGTAATTTATCTCATATCAATCCATGCTTCTCCTGAAAGAATGAGATCTCATTACACTTGGGAGTCAGCATCAGAATATTTTAGCTCCTCATTCTCCACCTTTTGAAACATTATTTTAAAATGTTGTAGTAGGGAGGAAACCACTAGGATCAACCAAAATTTTCTACTGTAAAAGGGGCTTATCATGGTAGTAGGGGAGCAGCTGTGGGCTAGCTCGATAGACCTGTAGACCTTGTGTTTACAAGAGAGTCTACATCTTGCATTTTGACTCTATACATTTCCAACAATAAAATTTCTACAAGTTACTAATAAAAGAAACATTTATTAGACCATCCTTTCTTACCCTGTAGACCTCGCTTTCTGATACAACATGCATTGAAACCACAGCATAGGAAGATGGAAACAAGGCCCACATTACACTCCATCCATGAATCAACAAGGTCACCACATTAGACCATCCTTTAATCACATCATCGGCGAAGAAGTCACTGAACTCTTCTCTAGTATGAATCCAAACACATCTAATGGTAATGATGTCAAGATGCACATCATTAGGTGACAACTTAGTAGAAAATACTAGAATTTTTCCGCATAATACATCATAAAAAACATCAATTCAATCAATAATGAAACATGGTGGCATCTAATACTGAGGAAACTAAAAGGAAATGGTACCTAGAGTTGGCTGGGTCTCTTATTTCAAACTCATCTCTATTTGCATCATAGCCACATACCACAATATAGTGACCTGCAATACGAAAAACAGGAAAGTTAATATCTAGAATTTATATGGTACCTTGAGCATAAAAATAAAACTAAACTCTAGGTAAATTTTATATGGAACTCTGATCATAAAATTATAAAGTAGAAACTTATATTCTACTTTGTCATTGCTCTATTTCTGTTTCTTGTTAATTTTGTCCTTCAAAAAAGAATCATTAAAGCAGTTTGCTATCTGTGAATCTATGAATGAGTAATTGCCATCTTCCTTGTCATTGCTCTGATTAGACCTGTTCATGGGCCGGGCTCGGGCCGGGCTCGGGCCGGGCTTTTACTTGTCACTAATGAAAATATACTAGGCCCGAGCCCGAGCCCGGCCCAACCAACGGGCCTATAACTTGGGCCCGAGCCCGAGCCCGGCCCAACCAACG
>NW_010729167.1:2205389-2252941 GCF_000365185.1 Nelumbo nucifera
TTTCCCTATTCAAATTAGAATTAAAATTTCAGATAAGTATTTTTTTTTCTATTTAAATGAACAATGGGCCTACAAGATGGTATTTTTCCCTTTCTTTATATTTTAAAACACAATTTTACATTCTTAAATAAAAAAAAATTATTCAAATGGACATAATCACATAAATAATTTTAAGTTTAATATTAGGTTGGGTCGGGCCGGGCTTTTTGGCCCGAATTTAAGCCCGCGGGCCTATAAAAATGTCCAAGCCCGTCCGGGGGTCGGGCCGGGCCGGGCCGGCCCGTCGGGCCACCCGGCCCATGAACAGGTCTAGCTCTGATCTCCCTCATTATGTTCCTATAATGCCAAGTTTCCATGTTGTCACTTTCCATCCTTCCCAATATAGCCTCTGTCAATATGATTTATGGAAGACAAGTATCACAAGGAGGGAGGGAGGGAGGGAATATCTTAGGTGAAACCATTTATGGGAGTCCCCATGACTTTGATCTTTGGCTATTCCAGAATGAAACACTAGATGATAAGTCTTGACCTAGCTACCTACCTAGAACCCCCTTTACCACCTAACATAAGTTATTCATTTTGAAAAAAAAAAGTTGCTATTTCAACAGTGGCCGGGAAGGTATATAGATCCTAGCTATCAGGTTGATGGATTGCTTAAAAATTCACAAATTTGGTGTAAGCTTATGAGAAAAGAAGTTTTTACAGCTGGTATCATCTCAAGACTGTCAGCTGACTCTTCAGTTGTGTAACATTATATGGCCACGATTCAAAGCCAGTTTAATAAGACCAACAACTTTAGGTTTAAGTGGTACATTGTATGATCCTTTGGCTACAAAGGAAGCTCTTGGTTAAGATGGATATGGCTGTGTTCTGTTGTGAAAATTCTGATGCAAAAATTGATTAAGCATTTTTGAAAGCAGAAACTAAACCTTTCCAATGCTTTATGAAACCGGCTAAGATAGACTCAACAAATCTTTCTAAAAAATGACTTTAGTTAAAGTTTATATGAAATTCTAACTGATGCTTCACTTTTCCTGTTGATCTTCTCGAATGAGTTAAAATTTGACACCTAAGGACTGTGGTGGATACAGTTTGGATATCCGGCAGATCTGACACACCTTGCCAGCTTCGGGTCCCCATGAAACCCCCAAAATTAATGCCCTTTAACTGTCTCAACTCCTAAATTCAATTTGCAGAGTGCAGAGCCCCACAAACACCACTTCTTTTATAGAAAGTAGAAACCATGGGCAGTTTGAGCTGCAATTTGGTTAAGTACCATCCACATACATTTGTGATTTGACTTTCTAAACAATTTCGTATCCTGCACTCGGCTCTCCATCAGCATTCAGATAAAATTACCAACGCTATTATGTTTTAAAGGTATAATATTCAAATACTTTTCACTACTAAACATTTCATTGATTTTCTCATTAGGTGCATTAAGACAACCACACTTGCATGATCCAATTTCACATACCATCCTATCTTTAATAGAAGATACAGAATTAAAAAAAATAAAAAAAGTCAATGATATAAGCCATCTTTCCCAAGACTAGTAGAGATGAAGCAATCGATGAGGACCAGTTAAGGATTTTGCATTAAATCATTGGAAATTTGACACAAGCATTAATAAGCTTAAATTCTTGGGATGCCATTGTCTATTCTAGTTTGACTCTTTCTTTAATTGAGGAATGTCGGTGAATGAGTGAAATTCCAATGCTTCCATATCAAAACTGAGTTTCAATAAACAGACAAAGACATTTATCTCTTGCTACTTTAATTGCAAATAAATTAGGGAAATAAAAGAAAGCATATAAAGTATAATGATTAAAATTCGTAGTACCTTCCCGAATCCAAAATCCAATGATGATAGTTACAGGCTTCGGTTCTCACGAGGGATCTTAGTCAACAGCCGATGTTTATAGTAGCTCAATACAAATTTTCTATCGACTGGAAGCTCTAAGGATTCGTTCTCCATATCAGAGGTAGTAGTGTCGTTCGAACAGTTTTTGGATTTGCTAAACGATAAGCAAACACCTTTGCTAAAGCCTTTGCTTGACAAAAAGAAATATGTAGTCTTGTGTTGGATTTTCCCGGTTTAATTCTCAGTGATGAAGATGAGGATATGGTGGAAGCTAAGTTTGATACCTCTGATGATGATTCAAGGATAGAAACCACTGATCTAATAGATGATAAAATAACAAATGGTGATGTTGGTAATACCTTGATTGATCTGGGTGGCTTGCGTTTCAGGCTTAAGGAATGAATGCCTTTGTATGCTCTAATGGATGCTTAACATCTGTGACTCTTTGAAGTCACAGGGTCCTTGAAGCCTCATAATTTTTTCTTCTTTTACCTATTTGAGCCTTTTATCCAAAAACAAACTCCTCAACATAATTTCTGACCACCTGTACAAATCAGCCAATGGATTAGATTATCTTGGGCTGACAAGTGTGGAAATGTGGGACAGGGGTCCATATCCAATACGCCCCTCCAGATGGCTGGGACCAACATTGGATAATGGCCTTATAATTATTTCTGAAGGGACCATCTTATTTTTGCAAGTACCTCTGTTCTTGATCTAGTGGTTTCTAGACTTGGTATACTATTTACCATCTGCATTCTCTTCAACTCCTGTCCTGTGCATAGACCCTGGTAGCATTACTCATCAACTTCTTAAGTGACAGATCTATTTGAGTTTTAAGTAGCATTGTTAAATAACTTTATTGTTTTTTATGCTAGCTAAATTAATTGAGATTTTATGGTTCAAGTGGCTGCTTGGTTAAAGTAAATATTGCAAATATTTTTGTTTGAAACAACCCAGCTGCTTTGTCAAAGCACTGACGGGGAAAATCAACTCCTTTTGAATCTTTATTTGATCCTTCTTTTAAACCCTTATATCTACTGGTTCAGTTCAATTTGTTTCTGAGCAGAATTAGGAAACTAGTAGATTTTCATCCTTCACTACTGTTCTTTTTATAGATTTGAAATGCCTATCTGGATTGTTATTTGTGTTTGGGCAGTAGTAAGATAAACATACTTCAAATTGATTGGTGATGCTCTCATTTTTGTAAAGAAAAACAGTATATTAAATTCTGCACATAAAGATGAGGGTGTTTAATTCCACTTTGATACTGATCTTTCTCAACCCATCATTCCTTTTATCTCATCTCTTTGGTCATTTGGTTTGGTTTGCATGTAAATGACAGCCTTAAAATCCCATTTCAATTGTACCACAATCCTTTGTTTTCCTTTAGATATTCATACCTCATCTTTGGCCATTTTTTTTATAGGTTTAGCATTACTGAGGTAACACATGTCCATTCCACTTTGTTTAATAGATAGGGACACTTTGGATAAGTCATGGACCAGATAAACATAGCAGCTTGGCAAGGGTTGTTGGGTTGAAACCTGCTCCTGTGAGTAACTGAGCATGGGAAGTCATACTTAGAGTCATGTTGGGCCACCAAGTCAAATATTTCTAGGTTGTTGAAATCGCTTTTCTCATTTGGAACTGTATCATTTTGCCTTTCATATTTAGCCTATATGTATTTTACTAACACATAGGACAAGGATCTAAAACTTAAAATCTATTTTGTTATCTTGTTCTCTATTATTGTTCTACCTAAAGATTTATATAACTTCAAAGAACAAAACATTGAATAAAACTTATGCCTACCATTTCTTGCAAATCTATTTTCAAAAGTTTTAACCACAATAAGATAATATTTCCAAGATCAATGTAAGATTTCTCTACTTTATTAGAAAATCCTGGCCATGACAGAAAATAACTTGATAATTTCTTAACCTTGATAATGATAACAAATATTCAAGTAAAATCACTAAACCTCTACTTAATGCGTATTATTCTACTGTAAGATGCTAAGTCAAATATTAAAGGTTTTGATGAAAACTGCACATAAAATTTAGATGAAATTGTTCATAGAATTTTATATGATGAATTGTACAAGATACTAGTTATAAACATATGGATACTGGATATTTTGTAGGTCTCTTAATCAATGATTTCATTTTACAATAATCAAGCTAACCTAATGCGCTGGATGTATTAACTAATATTTTGCATTGGATGTACTAACTACCAAGCTAACCTAATGCAATAACAAATTTTGTTAGGTCTTTGTCAATGGTCAAAAGCTGAGCATGTCCTTAACTTGGGGGCCTTTTGATAATAGTTAAATTTAGCCAAACTTAATGACTTATTGCTTTGTCTTTTTAGTAGGTGGTCATGTAAGAAAATTCTTTAATTACTTATCCACTAAGATACAAGGCAAGAAGCCATAAAAATTGAGCTACTTCATCTATTATCAAAGGACTCATGAACAATAAAAAGTGAACTTAGGTGGTGATACTAGGAACTTGTTTGAGGGACTACTCTATATTTACCGCTTATATAGATTATTCTAGTGGAGGAAGCAATAGATTGTTACATCATATGGTTTCTAATGTTGAATTTGTTTCCAAGATATTGGTTACATTGCTATTTGGGCATGCTATTGTTTTAATCTAGTTGCATATGTTTCTTTCTCTCTCATCTTATATAAACATTGTATCTTGATTGCTAATTTACGAACACTGTTTTTTGTGCAGGCTACTTTTGTGGTTGGGTCCCCTATTTGGCTGGTGGATCCTAATAGCTTGGATAGATGGGGAGGTTGTGCAAGTAAATGGTGAAGAAATTGATAACTCGAGTAGAAGGAAAGATTTTGTTCTTTCTTTTTCTTGTTATTTTTTTCCTTTGCAAAGAATGAGTTTATATGTACAGGCCTTGTTCCACCTCTCCTAGTTATACACGAACTACCTTGTTCCACCTCTCCTAGTTACACACAAACTACTATGATAAGAATTATCCCCTGAATTAATGGATATTCTCCTAGCTCACACCAATAGAAATTACAATCATTTGTACATTAGGGAAAATGGTAAGTGCTCTTGGTAGGGTTATGATGTTCTTTGTTTGGAAATAAAGTGTTGTATTCGCTCTACCTGTCATGTATTTACTTTTTACCTTGGCTGTTTTTGGTTGACATTTTCTCAAGTGGCATTCCTTGGCCTAGGAACTCTTGGTGTTATTTGTGAGGCCACCACCTTGTCTAGTGAGTAACAACATGCAACTCGTGATCATTCTTTTACTCCCCCTCCCACCAATTTTATGTTGTGAATAGATTTAATGTTGATGTTAGTTATAGGTGGTGGTAACTTCTGAGCTAATTTAAATGTTCATAGAGAAAGTGGAAGCCCAATAACTTCCACCTACTCTTCAATAATTAGAGCTTAGATGTCTTCTGCTTGATTTGAAATTTGCACAAATATCTTAGAAGGAATTGTATCAAAGGTAATATAATTGATTATAGTAGGTTTCTTGCACAAATATCTTAGATGCCTTTTGTAGGTTCAGGAGAGTTCAAAATTTGTGGATCATGCACAAAATTTGTTTGGCCAGGTTCAAGGGAGTAATGGAAGTTTAGGAGGGCAAAATATGGGCATGATTTGTTGTTGAGGTAAAACTTAATAAACAAATAATAATAAAAATAATACATAGTAGGACCAAATTTCATTCAAAAGAGACCATATTGTTCTCTTTGCAAAATTCTCTAATCAATTAGGAAACTGATAGTAGGTTTCTTATAGGCAAACGTGGATTTAAGCAAAATAGATATATTTCTCTTTCTTGTTAAGTTTTTACAACAAACAACTAGTAGGGTTGTCCAAATAATTGGTCTATTAAGGCTGTTGATATTGGAGTTCCACTGTTTATCAATTACCTGGAAGCTCCCATGCCTCTTTGAATCAGCCTGGCTGGTAGAATGCAATAAAGAACACATCATGGTTTAGAAATGCTTTGAGCAATCGTGCATTTAGTGCCCTTTACTATTGGTATTCTGTTACTTGACTTTGAAGATCAACCATCCAAAACTAAATTCTATTTATAAGGTAAGAATCACGCAACATGTAATTAGATGGTTAAAGATCTTTTGTTTTTGAAAAATTATAGTTACTAATTTGATTATTATTTTTTTTTTACTTTTTGTTGTATTATTTTTTTGTAGGTTGTAGAAGAAAAAGAATGTAGAGGTGTTGAGATGAACTGTTTTTTTTTTTTCTTTTCTTAGAGTAAGGAGTGAGTTGTTTTTTGTATTTTTTTTATTCCATGTGTTTTTGTAGATGAATTGTTCTTTTTCTTTGAATTTGTATCAATTAATATGAAACAATACTAAGAAATAATCAATATCTTTTAATAGATATGTCAATGAATTGTTTTAAATAGCAAATTAAATATTTTTATATAGGTTTACAACCTTACATATAATAAAATAGTTTTTTAAAACACAAATAAATGATTTTTAGAGGCAGTTGCAAGTGCCTCTAAATAAGAGCAATGAATATTTTTAGTGGCAATTACAAGTGCTACTATAAACCATAACTAAGATTCTTAAAATTATTTTTAGAGGCAAATAAGTTTGCCTCAAATTTAACTAAAATGCCTCTAAAAATGTACATTTGGTGGCATTCATACATGCCTCTATATAATGATTTTAGCGGCAAAGCTTTTGAGGCATGACTATGTGCCTCAATATCTTATTATTGGAGGCATTTATTAGATGTGCCTCTAATTATCAGTCAAGTGCCTCTATAACATTTAGAGGTTAGGCATTTAGAGGCAATCACCTGAGTGCCTCTTATTCTTTTTAGAGAAATTTTTTGTTGCTTATGTAGGTGATTTTTCTAGTAGTGCCTCTCCTCTCTCAATCCTTTCGGATTTAGAATATCTTGATTCGGTGCCATTCCCACGAAGAATGAAGTCATTATCAAAGAAAGTAAATCATTTTTCAGATTTGAAAATGAGGACCCATGTCATTTAAAAATTGGGTGGCGACTCCATTTTATTAAACCAACCATGAACTTCTTGGAGCTCACACCAAGTGTCTTCCAAAGAAGGAGAGGAAGCAACACTGTAAGCTTGCTTTTGGTTGCACAGATACTTATCGGACGCTTGATTGAGAAAGACAAGCATCTTAGTGGCATGATATTTACTGCCATAGATTTTGCATTGGCCCTTGCTTTTGCAAGCATTAGGTTCCGGAGAGGGAAGTGATGGTTTATTGTCATGGGTAGACTTGGTATCATTTGATGCAACATTGGCACATCGAATAGTACGAGAGGATAGAAGAGTCTCTTGTTGAAGTAACATGCCCTAGAGCTCCTCAAAGAAATATTAGTGGAACGAATAGTAAGATTAATATTAAAGAAATCGTAATCAAAAGAGAGGCCTTTGATAGCACGGTGGATAAGTTGAGAGATGGAAAGTGTTAACCAAGAGCGGCCGAATGATCATTGTAACTCTTGATTGCTTAAAGATATTCAGTCATGGACATGTCCCCTTGCGTAATGAGACAAGGTCATCATGAATGTGAACAGTTCGAGCGGTGAGCTTTTTAGCGATGATATTCCCCAGAGTGGTTCAGATCAAGAGACTAGTGGTGAATCCAACAATGTAAGAGAGAATGGTTAATTAGCTGACCAGCAAATGGTCTTGTTTCAACCATGACACCTGATTGGGGTAAGAGCACTAAAGGTGGAGTCAATGCTAGGGTGTCGGGTGGTGCAATCAATGTATCCTAGTATTTCATGGCTCAAAAGAGCCCATTCAACCTAAAACATCCATAGGTGAAATAGTTCAGCCCAATAAGTCTGACAGTAAGGCTATTAATTGGGTCTAACCCAATGGACCCGAACCGATTAGATTAGTTCTAGCTCCAAAACATATTCCAATTGGTTGGTTCTGGTTCCTAATACTTTTTCTCAATTATTATTGGGTCGAAATTGTGTCCACCATGTCCCAAACTGATTTAGATCCGACTCAAGCCTTGTATATAATATTAAATTTATAATATATAATAATTAATAAATTATGTAATGTTTACATAACATATGTCCAAAATGGTCCTTTCGGCAAGGTTTTATTCAAAACCCTATTAAAATGAGCCTTTTTTTTTTCTTCTCCATTTGAAAGGCAAGAATGAAACAAAAGGGTTGCTAGCTACAACTATTGAGACTTGAACCAGTGAACATGATCACCTAAAACTGAATGCACCATTTGCCTGCTCATTTATTAGAGGTGGAAATTGGGCGGGTTGGGTTGGGTTGGGTTTGGTTTGGGTTGAGCTTCAACCCAACCCATTTAACCAGCCAACCCATTAATGACCCATTTGTGTAAAACTAAATGGGTTGGGTTGAACCCAAACCTGCCTTAACCCAACCCAACCAACCCAACACACCAATCTTTTACTTATTAAATAACACAAGCATAAATTGTAGAAAATACAAAAATTAGAAAACATAGAACATACAAAAAAATATGGAGAATATAAACATGGAAAATAATTAAAATTGCAAAAATATAGCCAGAATTACAAAAAACACAAAAAATGAAGAAAATCAATATAAATTACCAAAAACAAAGAAAAACTAGAAAATATAAATTGTAGAAACATGAAAATGTAGAAAATTATAAAATTACAAAAAATATAGAAACCCACTAAAATAACATAAATTGCAAAAAGAAAAAACAAAAGTTATAGAGAAAACACAAAAATGTGGAAAAATAACAAAATTTGCTGCAAAAACATTTCAACACAATAGATAATAGAAGTTGCAAAAGAAAATATAACAAAAATTATAGAAAAACAAAGAGAAAAAAGGAAATTACAAAAATATGTATACAAATTTCAGAAAATAAAAAAATTACAAAATTATAAGAGAGTATAAGCATTATTAAAATATAAAATATAAACATTTAGAAAGGGACTATGAGACCGGATTTTATTAGCACCATTGAAAATGACTATCTTCTTTTACTAGCGCCAACTAATGCCGTGACATCACCTTTGATTTTGCCGGTGAACTTGAAGAAATAGCTCCAGATTCATGGAAGGATGCCTTACAAGTAGTAGCTTTCGTATGTCTGAAGCACATCACACTATGTTTTGGGATCCCCTTTTGCTTTTGATAAACTGCGGCAGAGTTTACACTCCCTTATCCATATTGTTGCAATTGAACGAATCTATAAAATGTGAAACAAAGCATAATAGAAATAAATGAATGAGCTCTGTATCATCGTTGTAGCAGCTTTGGTTCATGTATAGAGGGATCATCACCGTTGAGTTAGCATTGGTTAGGGTTTGGATTTGGGGAGGGGGAGAGAGAGAGAGAGGAAGGTAGGGTTAGAAAATCACTCGCTTAGATCTTCAGCCATGGATTAGGGTTCTAAGAGGAGAAGAGAGGAGAGAGAGAGAGAGGTGAATGAAAAACAAGCAGAAAAGAAGGAAAGAAAAGAAAATAAAAAAAAAACAAAAATTCCTAATCTCTTAATGAATACCCATGATCCAACCCACTCAATCTGTCAATTCTCATTTTATTTGGTTAACCAACCCGCTACTGACCCAACATAAAAGGATACAACCCAACCTGCTAATAAATGGGTGGGCTGGGCAGGTTCAACGGGTTGGGTTGGAAATTGCCACCCCTACTATCTACCCCTTCGTCCTCTCTTGGCGTTAATCCATCCATCCATCTCTCTCTCTTGCTGGTATGTTCTCTCTTCGCCTTCAGTTTCTTTCTCGTTTGATACCAGTCAATATATTCAACTCTTCTTTTTTATTTTGATAAAATCAACTCTTCTTATTTTTTAACAGTTGATCTTCACAACTTCCCTATTGAACTCTGCCCTTGGGAATTGGGATTAAGGATTTTGTTTGAAATTTGCTATTGGGTTATCGGGGGATTCTCATCTTTTCAATTTTTTCTCATCATTCTCATCTTGAGTAGGCTAATAAGAAGATTGGAGCAGAGTGTGTTGATGTGGTTTGGCAAATAATTTTATAATAGCAACTAACAACTACTATTTCTAAGTTCTAACCTGCATAAACAAATCAGCTAACCAAGAAACAACTCCGAATTGTTACAAAATTATTTGTTTCACTAACAAGTACTTGTAATCGTGTTTTGGAATTATTTCATAACTAATAATTTTTTTTTTCAGCATTTAAACTTACTTGATGATATGTTATACAATATTTTAGATATCAATTTATATGTGCTGATGTGGTTTAAATTTTATGAATTCATCACAACTAGGTTTTCATGGAATATTCTTGTAAGCATAAAAACTTGGACCCTATCAGGCTTCATAAAATCTATCACTTATTATATTACTTCTAATTATATAAGAAGTTAATAAAGTTTTAGGGAATGGGTTCAGGTGTTTTGTTATGTTAAGAAGGTTAGTTAATATATAAAATGGAAGCAATGACACAATTCCATTTTAGAACTATCATTTCTTAGCCTCTCAACAATACTAGAAATAACAAGTGCATTAGCAAAATCAATATTTGGCTGAGGCTCAAAGCACTAGCTAGTATCTAGATCATCATCCCCTTTTTGACCATCCTCTATCATGTCAGTTTTAGGTGAGGATTCAACTTCTAACACCTCATTATATGATAGGTTTTATTGCAGATTTCTTCCCTTAATTTATATTGTTTATCTTTTTTTTTTGTTTGATGGTTTCTTATTCAATTTTTTCCTAATTGATTAGCCTCAGATGCATTTTTTTGTTGTTTTTTATGCAAACCATTAAATTGATTAACCCTTACAACCTTGGCAAAAGTTGGTGATTACCTATTTAGTCTTGATTCTTCAATAATCACTTGGTAAGTTATGTTTCTTATTTAATTGTTTTATATTTTACAATAATTAATATTGGTTATTTAGAAATATAATATTTAGTTTCATGCATTGGTATACATAGGGATATTTATTTAATTGTAAGTTGCATCAACATGGATCAACTTACAAATTAATCTTCAATTACCAAGAGTGCATTTGATGAAGATGTTGATACTTGTAATCATTGTTAGAAAACTTAATGGTTCTAGTAACAATGGTACTATTCACTTAAGGAAACATTTACTTCATTGTCATAGGAAAATGTGTAAAGATTTGGGTCAATAAACTTTAACAATGTCCAGGGTACAAATGAAAAAGCAAGACTGCAAAGTTTTAAATTTGATCAAGAAAGAATTATAGAAATTTTGCATAAATGATCATGAAGCATGAATACCTTTCAATATGGTTGAGCATGCATATTTTTACAAGTTTTGCAACAATCTCCAACCATTGTTTAGACTGGTTTCTCATAATGCAATTAGGGCCAACATTGTGGTAGTGTAACAAGAGGAGAAAGAAAAGCTTTATAATTTTTTAGACGCCCTTTCTTCTAGAATTGGTCTCACTATCGATGTATAGACAATAGAGAACTAAAACATTAGTTATTGTTGTATTACTACATATTTCATTGGTGATGCATGGATGTTGCATAAGAAGATTATTTCTTTTGTGCAAGTTCCAGATCCTCATGATGTAGAAACTCTTAGTAGGGTATTAGAGTTGATAATGCATTTACAAATTATGCAATGATTAGGGAGATTCAGTGTCATCTTGTTGACCAACATTTGCTTTTATTATCTAGGGATTTTTTTCATGTTTGATGTTTAAGTCATATTTTAAATCTCATTGTGCAAGATGGTTGGAAAGTCATTGGACATGTGCTTTAAAAATTCGAGATTTTGTCATGTGAATTCATTTCCTTTAAGGGATCAAAAGTTTCAAAGTGCAATAATTCAAGTAAAATTGCAAGGTTGTAAAAGTGTATCCCTTGATGTGGGAAATAGGTGGAATTTCATATATCTTATGTTGGAGTTTTCTTTAGCATTCAGGAAGGCTTTTTTTTTTTTTTCATTTAAACCAAATGGATCATGATTTTAAAACAAATCCGTCTGATGAGGAGTGGGAAATGGTAACAATTATTAAAAAATGCTTGAATATTTTTTTTTTGTGATGCCACTACTAAATTCTCGAGTTCTAAGCATCCAACAACAAATCTTTATTTTATAGATATCTGTGAAATTCATTTGAAATTACTTGAATAGGTCAAGAGTGACCATGTTGAAATAAGGATGATGGCAAATGAAATGAAGGCAAAATTTAACAACTATTAGCATGAGTGCAGCTTGATATTAATTATTGCCTTGATTCTTGACCTACGGTTTAAGATGGTTTTGGTGAAGTTTTATTACATTCAAATTTATGGTGATAGTGCTTCTTTTTACATTGAGAAGGTTCAACATGCATTAGTTGATCTTTTCTGTAAATGAAGTTGATAACCTAGATTCACTTGTGAGTTATGGTAGTCCTTCAACTATTAGAGAGAGTGGTTCCAATACTAACTCATTTAGAGATGGAAATGGAGGTGGGGAAAATGATCAAAATTCATTTTTTTTTTTTTTTTTTTATGGTTAGTGTGTGAATGAATGTCTTGAATGGTTCACTTTTTTCTAGAAACCAAAATTTCAATATCTTATATTGCTGAAAAGTGAATAGTCCAAAGCTTCCAATATTTTCTAAAATGGCATGTGATATATTGATGATTCTAATTTCCATAATTGCTTCAAAGTCAAAATTCTCTACAAGTGGTAAGAGTAATTGATTCAAGATGTAGTTGCCTTCTAGATATTGTTGAAGTTCTAATATGTGGACAAGATTGTTTGCTTGAATTGGATATGAGTAAACAAAAGAATGCTATTTCTTACTTTATTTATTTTTAATTTTCATGCTATTTTTTTACAATGTATGTATGTATGTATCAGAAAGTGTTTTCACTAATGAAAACACAATATCTATTGGAGTTTAGTCATTAGAAAATGGTAAGAATTTGACAATGATTCAATAAATCAATTAATTTATTTTCTTTGAATTTACGCATATGAATATATCTGTGATTTTTTTGTAGGGTTGGATTGACGAGAAGATTGGCTTGGGAGGTTGCAATCTAGATTTGGACTTGTTGGGCCTGTCACTTGTGATGGTTCTTGGATTCATGAAGAATTGGAGAATTCATAATTTGACTTATACTTGTTATTGGATTTATGGTTGAATGAGTTGTAAATGTATTGGGATTTGTTGAATGATTTTGAAAACTTATTAAATGATTTAAGACATTTTTAAGTTGACTTATCTTGGAAGATGTTGAGAACTCTTATCCGAATCTCATCATTAATGGTTTGAGAACTCTTTTAGCTTAAAATATATTGACTTTAGACATGTTTTATTAGAAGTTGTTTAAGTCTTTTAGATTTGGATTATGATTATGTTTTGAAGCCAAAATCTATTATAATTTCAGGCTAAATGGTTAATAATAGGTTCTTTATCAGTTTTGTTATTATAACACAACTACTATTTTATTGGCTTAATAACATGTTATTGGTGCAAGAATGAAGTGTTAGGTCATAACAGGTTTCATCCTTTTAGGTTAACAAGTTTGTTAATGCCTTTTTAGCAATATTTATTAAATTTCTTAAATTACCCTTATGGTTTAGTTAATTGACTAACTTTACCTTTACTGTTTACATATTGTCTTGAAGTACTCCTACTGTTTCTAACAATTGTCTAAAATATCCCTTACCGTTAACTCTTCGTCACAAACTGTTCACATGTGATATTATATGACTACTAAAATTTTCAAAAATCCCTAAAATATCCTTTTATCATAAAGAACTAAGGGCACTAAGATAGAGTTTCAAAACAAAAGTGCAATGGAATCAAAGATTGCCTTTTTCTTTTAAAACCTAATGCTTGATGAGGCATTTAGTCATTTACAACAACCAAATTATTCATTACAAGGGTTGGTGCAGCTGTAGAAATTGAGATTTCTGCCTAAAAGTAGAGTTCCCAAGAAGCTTGAAGAAGATTTATTGAGGAATTCAGACAATTGTTGTGAGGATCCCTCATTGTTATTTTGTATCGGTTACCGGAGAACCTATTCAAATGCTATGAAGTGATTCATAGTGATTAATGGATATGAGTTGATATTTGATATGGTTTTGAGCTAGAACACGCCAACCAACATACTTGACCAATACTACTCGAGCTTGAAAAGCGGGAAGACCAACTCCTCCTTCTCTATCGCCACTCCTACTATAAAAACAGGGAGAGAGACATCAAGCACTATGAGCATCTAACCTGATACAATTGATCAAGTAAAGGCCCTGAGATGGCTTATTCTACAAGCCCACTTACAAGTCTGAAATTCAAATAACAGATATCTTCACATGGAATAAGTTTGCATATACTCTCTATCGGACATAACCTTACATACTTTAAGGTGGTAGCCAAAGCTACAGGAATACCAAAAATTGTTCTTTATTACTAGATTCTTTGAGCTAATTGAACTTTGTTGTCCATTTCCTGGTGAGTCTATAACTTGATGAATGGTCAGTGGTGAAGATGGAGAAGACTATATAGTCCATTGGTTCCTCACTTTTTGATTGACCATAAGAAGCAGGAATTCTAGAAATTTACATGGAAGAACTCAAGCCGGTCCTCTATGTTCTTGAGTGTAATTTTAACTGCATTAAAGCTCTTCATTTTTGCAATCTCTACCTTGTCGATTAGAAATGTTTCAGGAACACGAATCCATTCCAATCGTCTCTACCCATCATTATATCATGTGAATGACATCATTGAATTTGTCATGCAGGTCTTAAATCTTCCCTAGTAATTGCTTTGATTGGTCTCCATTTTTCCATTTCATAAGCAAGCGAGAAAAAATTAAGAATAGTATTTGGCACTTTTTTAAGCTCTCCTCTTCTTCTACAATTGAAAAGAAGAAATGACGAAAAGGATTTGGAGCCAGTTAAAGCTAGAAAGACAAAGATTAAAAGAATGGGTCGAATTTCACTATGATGAATAAACTGTATATGGCTGAATATTTATACTGAAGTAATAAAGAATAAATTAGAAACAATTACAAGAATAGAAACAGAGAAATAAGGAAAGGTCTTCAGTAGGAAACTTGTTAAGAAGAGAGTTTCCTTTTTATGCTTTGATTGGTCTCTCTTTGGTAAGTGATGGTGCGCAATCCGGTCACTCCTATCTGGCACTCGCCTGGCTTCCCAAGAAGTACTTGAGACGAGGAAGAAGAAGAATCCTCGGGGGGTTCGCCTGACGGGAACGCTCCGATGATTAAGTCAGTATTCTGAGTAAGAAGCAAAGAGAAGATGAAAACTAAGAGTGAGGTAGCGCAAGAGATTTCAAGAAGATACCCCCGTTCCTTGATACTAGCTCCTTATAACAGAAATCCGTTGTATTAGGCCCACAGGCCTCTGACAGGGCGGGTATAACCGCCATTGTCAGCCCGCCGCAGCCGTTACTGACAGGGCTGAGGTGGCACGCGCGGGGCCGTCGCCGCAATGTACGTGCCTATCAGGTGTAAGGCACCCTTTGAAGGTGGCAGACACGATGTTGTCTGACGAGGGATATGGTCGCTGTTCCCAGATTTGTCGGGTACGGTGGTCAGCAAAAGGTCTTCCTGTGATGTGACGGACTACCCTTCCGCGAGCTACCCTGTGCCGGGTTATCCCGTAAGCGGCATGCTGCCTGTGGCAAGCTATGTCGAGCTGGCTGACCCGAGGTGCCTATAACTCGGGGTGCCCAGAGATGGACAGTGCGTTCTTGTCTGGGAGTGGCCTGAGGTCCATTGGGAGGAGCTTGGGCCTCAAGAGAGGTCAGGGTACTTCAAACTCGAGGCATCCTGAAGTGCCTTAACCCCGAGGATGAGGTGCAGGTAAGGTGGCTCCCGGGGAGTAGTTTACCCGCCCAGTTGCCAAGCTGAACTCGGTGGGACCTTCCCTCCGAGTTGTGGTTGCATCCGTTGCGCTGTCATGCTGAGTCACTATTTTAGCAGGGTCATGCCCACGTGTACCCGTGCTGCGAGGTTGGGCCAAATCACCCTCCATCAATTGCCCCCTGCTCCCTGCGCTAGCGGCGATGACCTAGCATGGGGAGGTCATGACGCGCCGGGTGGATTTGGCGTTGGTACTTATGCCACTCTGTTGTGCGCTCCGTCCACCTGGACCGGTCTAGTGGCTGGTTCGATCAAAAGAGACCCGAGTCGCGTCCAGTTTACGCTTGGACCTCACGCGATTTGGACTTCACAGACGTAAAAAATGCGCTAAACTGTTTTTGCCTCGAGGAGCTCGCAGCTGTGGCTATAAATAGGGGGGACCCTTGGCCATTTCTTCCCCACAAAGCTTTCGTCGTTGGTGTTTGAGCTCACGCTAGAGGCCTCTTAGCTCGAGTCTTCCAGCTCGTCCCGTTCTTCCAATCCGGTCACGTTCCTTTGGTGAGTTCTCCCGAGCTTCCTTTTCCCTTCCAATTTGTTTCTTCCCTTTCTGTCTGTCATGTTGTCTAGCGTAGGTAGCCTAGCTGATGAGCCCGGGGTGGGTACTTCGGCCCTGGGTGGCTCTTCGGCCGCTCCGCCACCCGACGTACGGGTGGCTTTGGGTAATCTGGCATCTACCTCCAACCGACGTCGGGTGCCGGACCAGTTCGGTCCTTCCACCATGATCTCGAAGAGGCTCCAGGACCTCATACAGAGGTTCCACCTTCTTGGGGAGTACTCATACAGTCTCCCTACTGGCAACTTCCCATGGGAGCACGGTCTTGATGAGATCGTGGTATTCAGGAAGCAGTTGGTAGCCGGACTCCGACTCCCTCTCCACCATTTGATTACCAAAGTGCTGGTGCACTTCAACATTACTTTGGACCAACTTAACCCAAATTCCATACGGAATATAGTTGGGACCATTTCTCTTTGCTTTGAACGATCTCTCCCTATCGACCTGGACATTCTTAGCACCATTTTGGCCATAAAGAAGAGTGCTTCGGGCACTCTCCCCGGGCACAGATGGTCTTACTACCTGCCTCCCCGCCCGGGTTTCAAGCTCATGCACAAACTTCCAAGTAAAGTCCTAGCCTGGAAGCGGGACTACTTCGTAATTCGGAGCAGCATGGGGTGGCCCTTCCCTAGTGATTGGAGGGTGGCTGTTCAAGACCCCGGTGTCATCTTAGACGGGAAGACCAAGAAGGCACTCCAGATGCTAGCCCAGCTCAAGTTGAATTATAAAGACTTCACATCCGAAGAGAAGCTCGTCCAGGCCGGCTTGAGCTCAGGTAGGTTTTGCTTTACTTTGGCTTTTTGTATGTATGTTTACTTTGGGATTGCTAATGTCGAAATTCACTACAGGCCCCATGGAGGCGGAGAAGATTGACAACCAAAGACTCTTCTGCCAGATGAAGAGGAAGAAGCGCGTAGCCAAGAAGGCACGCGTTGAGTCTCCTCAAGCCTCAGCCGAGACTCAACGTCTGCAGGCTTCGGCTCCGGAGCCTGAGCTTCCAGGCACTCCACCTATCATCGACCTGGAAGGAGACGCGGTGTCTCAGGGGCCCGAGGTGGTAGCGGAGCCCTCTGCTAAGCCCTCCGAACCTACTGCTGAGAGTGCTGCCGAGGCTCGTGCTACAAAGGCTGCTACCGGGGCTCATCCTGCTGAGGCTGCCGCTGAGGCTTTTGAGGAGTCCACTCATGATGTAGAGATGACGGCGTCCAGCTCGGAGGGTCAGGGGAGCCAAACTGTCTTGAATCCCCAGTGCAGTCTGGAGAAGAGCAAGCTGGCTGCATACCCGGGGGAGGTCACCGAGTGGGCTGATCTCACTCCTGGTCAGCTTGGTGCCCGAGCTGCCACCCATACTATGGTGGTGAGTTGTTTGTGTTTTTTGTTTTTTTTTTTGTTTTTTTTTTGCTTTCCCTTTTGACTGGTTTTCCTTTGGCAGGTGAACTCCGCCGTTCGCGCCTTGACCCTTGAATTAGATCGGCATCTGAGGCGGGCTCTAGAGGCTGAGAAGTCATCCCGCACAGCCCATACCGAATTGAGGGCAGTTCGCGGTCAGGTCCACCACCTGGAGAGTGACGCCTTGGCTCAGAAGAGCTTCATCGAGGTGCTAATGGCGGAGAAGGGTGAGCTGGCCTGAGACAAGGACAGGTTGAGGGCCGAGGTGAATGGGCTCAAGGTCAGCCAAGAGGCCTTGGGGCTCGAGGTGGGTAGCCTCAAGGCTGAGCGGGACGCCCTGAAGCTCGAGATGCAGGGCCTCAAGGAGGCCAAGGGGAAGCTGGAGCGCGAGGTGGAGGACCTCCAAGAAAATATTAAAGAGAAGATCACCATCTTTGAGGATGCTCTCAAGGAGGCCAAAGCTCAGGCCGTCGTCAACTATGTCAGCTCTTCAAGGTTTGACAACGTGATGACCGAGGCCGACCTGGATACGAGCGCCATCACTACTTCGCGGATTACTAACGACATCGTGCATCAGTCAAAGGATGATCTAGATTTTGAGGACGAAGGCACTGAAGAGGAAGCAGAAGATGCTGGCCCAGTTGCTGTCCCCAACGAGGTCTCTGGCAAAGACAGTGAGCTTCCCAAATAGCTCGAGCTTTGTACTTACGTGCTTAGTCTTCTCTCTATTTTTCTTGCAACAGATTTTTGTAACGACATTTACGTAAATAAAACTTTACTTTGTCGAGTATCTAAGCAAGTCTTTCATTTGTTTGCTGAAGTGGTCGCTTTGCTCTGAACCGTTAGGCTATTAGGCTAATTACGCGAAGCGGGAGTTCCTCAACCGCCGTGTTCTCGAACTGTACTCCATTACTTAGTAGGGGTAGCCTTGTGTACACCGAGGTGAGTGACATGGTAGGGTATATGCCCGACCTGTCTGCACCTGGGGTAGGTTGTCACCAATTATCCTTAACGGGTTGAACTCGTTGCATGCCGGGGCGGGCTATTCACTACAAGGTTCGTGCCCGAGCCGCCTGCGCCTTGGGCGCTGCAAGTACTTAGCTCGTGCTGACGGAGCGGATAAGTCTTGTATGCTGCCTAGGTTTCCTTATTAGCTCGACATTTCAGCCTTTAGGCTGGAGGAGTGGCTCGTGGCCCACTCTCGGAGTCTGCCCATGCCATAGAGGCGTCTGGGTCCTGTTGTGCCGATGTCATGTTAGCTCGGTATTCTGGCCCTTAGGCTTTGGGAGTGGCTCGTGGCCTACCCAATTCTTACAGATAGTATTGTCTTAAGTTGACAATATTCCATGCCCGAGGTACTTGTTTCCCTTCAAGGGTCTCAATCTCGTACGTTCCTTCCCCGAACACTCGTTTCACTCGGTAAGGACCTTCCCAGTTGGACCCGAGCTTGCCAGCGCCGGGCTCCGGTACCATAACTTTATGAAGGATTAGGTCGCCCACGTGGAGGTTCCGCTTCTTGACCCTGGCGTTATAGTACCGAGCTACTCTCTGCTGGTAGGCTGTGATCCTGATGTACGCGAGGTCCCTTACTTCGTCGAGTAGATCGAGGTTGGTACATAGCTCATCTTCGTTTGTCTGATCACTATATGCTTCTAGTCACAATGTAGGTACTTCGATCTCTATGGGGATCACTACTTTGGTGCCGTAGGTGTGATTGAAGGGTGTTTCTCCCATGGCGGTCTTCTCCGTGGTCCGGTAGGCCCATAGAACACTGGGTAGTTCATCTGCTCATAATCCTTTAGCTCGGTCTAGCCGCACCTTTAGTCCGCGGAGGATAGCTCTGTTCGTGACTTCTGCCTAGCCGTTTGCTTGAGGGTGTGCGACTGAAGTAAAATTCTGTCGGATTCTCATGTCTTGGCACCAGTCCTGAAATTTGATGTCCTCGAACTGCTTGCCGTTGTCAGAAATCAATACCCGAGGTAATCCGAAGCGGCACACGAGGTTCTTCTAAAAGAAGTTTTGAACATTTCGGGCTGTGATCATCACAAGGGGTTCGGCTTCTACCCACTTGGTAAAGTAGTCCACTGCTACTACTAAGAACTTCCTCTCACCCATTGCTGGCGGGAATGGCCCGAGTAGATCGATGCCCCACTATGCAAAGGGCCACGGGTTGGTGAGATACTTGAGGTCGGCGGCGGGTTGGTGATGAATATTGGCATGTCTCTGGCATTTGTCACAGTTTCTAACAAGCTCAAGAGCGTCTGTCTTCATTGTTGGCCAATAATATCCCTGTCGGAGTGCCTTCTGGCGAGGGCCCTGCCCCCCAAGTGCCCTCCGCACAATCCCCCATGAGTATCGCGGAGTATGAGCTCGGCTTCGGTAGGTCGCAAGCAACGCAGGTAGGGGAGCGTGTAGGATCTCTGGTACAGCTGTTCGTCTATCATGACGTATTTGGCTGCCTAGCGCTGCACCCTTCTGGCTACATTGCGATCTGCAGGGAGGGTCTCGTGAAGCAAGAAGCTCACGAGTGGGTCAATCCAGCTCGGCTCTGCTTGAACGACGGGAGCGACCACCTCTGCCCCCCCGAGAATGCTAGGCCAAGGCAAGTCCTCTATGTACACAGTTCTCATGGTGATGTCGCTGGTGCTGGCTAATCTGAACAGGGCGTCGGCCTCAGCGTTCTCCGACCTTGGGATTTACCTAATAAAGTGTGACTGAAAGTTGAGCAGGGCCTCTCTGACTTTGGCTAAGTAAGCGATCATGGTTGGCTCGCGAGCTTTGTACTCACCAGTGACCTGGTTGACTACGAGCTGAGAGTCGCTACAGATAATGATGTGCTTGGCTTTTACTTCTCTGGCTAGAGCTAGTCCGGCTACCAATGCCTCGTACTCCGCTTCATTGTTAGATGCCGCGAACTCGAAGCGTAGCGCGTACTCCAGTTTCGTGCCACTTGGACCGTGCAGAACTATTCTGGCTCCGCTGCCTTGTTGGTTCGAGGAGCCATCTACGTGAAGGATCCAGGGCTCCTCATCCCAGATCACGCTTGGCCGAACTAGGAGAGATGCCACACCGGTTTCTACCTCACGGGGCTCGGACCTGACCGGCTTGGGAGCTTCGGGCTCACCCGAGCTGGGAGTCTCATGCTCAACCAACTTGGGGACTTCGAAGCTGAATGTGCACTCGACGATGAAATCTGCTAAGGCTTGGGCCTTAATGGCAGTTAGCGGCTTGTACTGGAGGTCGTACTCGCTGAGCTCAACGGCCCACTTCGTCAACCGACCAGAAACCTCGGGCTTTAGTAAGACTTGCCTCAGAGGTTTGTCGGTGAGAACGATAATAGTGTGAGCCTAGAAGTACGGGTGGAGCTTCCGAGCTGCAATTACCAAGGCATATGCTAGTTTTTATATCTCTGGATATCTTGTCTCTGCTCTCTACAATATTCTACTAACATAATAGATGGGTCATTGGACCCGATCTACCTCATTTATTAGTATCGAACTGACCACTTCGTCACTCGCCGAGAGGTACAGTTCCAAAACATCGCCTTCCTCGGGCCGGGTTAAAATCGGCACACTAACGAGGTATTTCTTGAGCTGATCAAACGCGAGCTGACAGTCTTGGGTCCATTCGAACCCTTTGCTCTTGATTGGCTTAAAGAACGACAGACAGCGGTCCACCGATTTGGACATGAAGCGGCTCAGGGCGGCTATGCGGCCATTCAACCTCTGAACCTCCTTCATCTTTCGAGGTGGTCTCATATCTAAGATGGCTTTAATCTTATCTGGGTTGGCCTCAATGTCGCGCCGGTTAACGATGTATTCTAGGAACTTGCCCGAGGTCACACCGAATACACACTTGTTTGGGTTCAATCTCATATTAAACCTACGCAAAATTCCAAAAATAGAATGCAAGTCTTGTATTAATTCATGCAAAAATTGAGTTTTGACGATCATGTCGTCTACATAACATTATACTTTTCTACCGATTAATGGCACAAACAACTTATTTACAAGTCTTTGAAAGGTTTCCCCTGCGTTCTTCAATCCGAAGGGCATAACTTTGTAACAGTACAGACCGAACTCTATGATGAAGGCAGTCTTTTCTTCGTCCACCGGGTCCATCTTTATTTGGTTATAGCTCGAATAGGCGTCTAAGAAACTCAGCAACTCGTGCCCTGAGGTCGCATCCACCAAACGGTCAATTCTGGGGAGCGGGAAGCAGTCTTTTGGGCAGGCTCGATTTAGGTCGGTGTAGTCGACGCACATGCGCCACTTGCCATTAGCCTTCTTTACCAGAACGTGGTTGGCTACCCAGCTTGGGTAATGGACTTCTCGTATGAAGTCAGCTGCGAGGATCTTCTCGACCTCCTCATCAACCGCTTTCCACCGCTCCAGGGCTAAGTTGCGTTTCTTCTGTCTAACGGGCCTAACTATAGGATCAGTGTTCAACTTGTGAGTTATAAGGTCGGGGTCTATACCGGGCATCTCTACCGCGGACCATGCAAAAATATCTAAATTTTGAAGTAAGAAACTTACCAGTTCAGATTGCATAGGTTCTTGGATGGAAGCACCAATTTGAAGCGTCCGAGCTGGGTCTGCTGTCAAGGTCGGGACTGCAACTGTTTCCTCCATGGGTGTGGCTCGTTCTTCGCCTTGTTCCGTAGGCTGCTCTAGTTTGAGGTCACCGACCACCTTGGTCTTTTCCCTTCAGGGCGGCGACATAGCACTTGCGGGACTCGAGCTGGTCGCCCCGCACCACTCCCACACCGAAGTCTGTAGAGAACTTCATAGCCAATTGATAGGTAGAGACCACTGCCCGTAGGACATGGGTGATTGGCTGACCTATTATGGCATTGTATGGGGAGGGGGTTACGACCACCAGAAAGTCGTGGTTGAATCTGACCACGCAGGGCCATGTGTTGACTTCCACAGGTACTGTTATTTTCCTAAGGGGCTGGACTTCTTCTCCGCTGAAGCCCACTAAAGGAGTGTCCGCGGGCTTCAAGTCACTTTTCTGCAACTGAAGATGGTCGAATGCGGCTTTGAAGAGAATGTCCGCCGAGCTACTCGAGTCGACGAGCATGCGCCTGACCTCGAAGTCGTTGATCCTCAGCTTTATCACGAGTACATCATCGTGGGGGTAGTGGACCCCTCGCGCATCATCTTCTGTGAAAAAGATTGGCTCTTCTGTCCTCGGCCGCTTTGGAGGATTTCGTTTTTCCCGGGCGGCCTCAGGAACTGATGTCCGAGCTGCTGCTGAAGTGCAACCCGCAACGATCGAACCTCCCACTATCATGTGGATGGTCCCCCGAACCGGCCTCTCCTTTGGAGGCTGCCTCTATGGCTGTTCGGCCGGCTTACTACTGGACTCGGGAGCATCCCTACCGTGCTCCCCTTGCTGACTTGTTTTATTACTATTATTATTATTATTTTGCACAAAGTTCCTCAAATATCCACGATGGATGAGCTCCTCTATCTCGTCGCGGAGGTTTTTACAACTCTCGGTACTATGACCGTGATCTCGGTGAAAACTGCAATACAAATTCTTATTTCTCTCATTGGGATTCCCCCTTAGCGGGGTGGCCACTTCACGTACGGGGCGTCCTTGATCGCCATCAGGATTTCGGCCTGCTTCGCGTTCAGTGGGGTGTAATCAGTTCGGTCCGCCATAGGAGCTCGGAACGACTGACCCGGCTTTGCTCCCCGAGCTGCATCTTTTTTCTTTCGACTGTCTCCTTGGTTGGAAGGCTCTCCTTCCCTTTTCCTCTTCTCAAGCACACCCTTGCCCTTCTGGTTGATCTCTTCCTCCGTGGCTATAAACCTGTCCGCAAAATTAAGAAACTTGGTTATGGTTGCCGGTTGGTTGACGACCATGTGCCATTTGAATTCTTTATGCGTCACGCCTTTGTTGGTTGCTGCAAGGCGCACGGCGGGGTCCAAGCGCGGTATCTTCATGCACGCATCGTTGAACTGCTTGATATAGCCCCGGATAGACTCTCCCTCTCTCTGCGCTATGTTGAGAAGGCTTTCTTCAGTTCGCGGGCACCGTTGCTGGTGACGAAGTGGGATGTGAAGGTTTGCGTGAACTGCGCCCAACTTCTTATCGACCTGGGTGCCAAGTTCCAGTACCATGTACGGGCTACTCCTCTGAAAGTGGTGGAGAAGGCCACGCACATGCACGACTCGTTGGCTCTCGCCAAGTGCATCTGCATCTGGAATGCATCTACGTGATCATTTGGGTCAAACGACCCGTCATACTTGTCAAGACGGGGGAGCTTAAAGTCTTTAGGCATTGGGACTGCCAGGAGTTCGGAAGACAGGGGGGATGGAACTGAGAGGAGGGGAGCTTTGACTTCGGCCGAGCTTACCTCTTCTTTGCTCCCGAGCTCGGGCAAATCGCGGGTGACAGATTGGCGAGCTCGGTGGCGGCGTCTCTACTTCTTGGTGGGCTCGGCGTTCGTGCTGCTCACCTCTACGCTGTTCGGAATGGTTTGTGCAGGAAGTAGCCCGGTCCGCTGGTGATGACTGCGGACAGAGGGATCCTGCTTGGAGTCTGTTGCCAAGATCTCAAACCGGTTCTCAAGGAGCGGGGTTTCAAACTTCGACTGCCGAGGTGATGTAGGTCTGGCGAGCTGGGGTCCTCCCGACCTGTTCGCCCGCGGCGAGACCGGGGTAGCCGGTCTCTCTCATCTGCCGCGGGAGGAGGCCTGGTTTTTAGGAGGGTTTTGGGGGACCTCTCCTTGGCCAGACAGGCGCTCGTCCTGGCGGCGAAACCTAGCTGCGAGGCTGGGTGTCAAGGCGGGAGCTGCGGCTGCTGAAGCTGAGGTTGAGGCAGCTGAGGGAACTGCTGCTGGTAATGGTACTGGGAGACGTGGTGCAACACTTGCTACTGATAGAGTTGGTGTTGCTGGAGCTGCTGCACTTGGGGCTTGTATGGCTCGCATGCATTGCATCAGGTCGTCACCAGAGGAACGACAGTTGGTTCAGCAAAGGTCGTTTCTACAGAGGAAGGAAGGGGAACACCCACAGGCGCCGTTGTTCGCAGCACGTTCAGGCTGGGGACTCCGTCCACCGAGAGAGGAATGATGAACTGCCCTATGTAGACCGTGGGAACCTGGGGTTGTTCTCCGGAGTTATCCATCTCCATGCTTCGTCCAACGTTGCTTGAGGAAGCCATAAGTGTTGAGTTTTTTTTTTTTTTTTTTTTAAGGAAGAAAGAACTGTGAAGGTTTAGAGAAAGGCTTTTTGAAGCGTTTTCCCACAGACGGTGCCAAATGATGGTGCACAATCCGATCATTCCTAGCTAGCACTTGCGTGGCTTCCCAAGAAGTACCTGAGACGAGGAAGAAGAAGAATCCCCGGGGGGTTTGCCCGGCGGGAACGCTCCGACAATTAAGTCAGTATTCTGAGTAAGAAGCAAAGAGAAGTTGAAAACTAAGAGTGAGGTAGCGCAAGAGATTTCAAGAAGATACCCCGTTCCTTGATACTAGCTCCTTATAATAGAAATCCGTTGTATCAAGCCCACAGGCCTTTGACAGGGCGGGTATAACTGCCACTGTCAGCCCGCCACAGCCGTTACTGATAGGGCTGAGGTGGCACGCACAGGGCCGTCGCCGTAGTGTACGTGCCTGTCAGGTGTAAGGCACCCTTTGAAGGTGGCAGACACGACGCTGTCTGACGAGGGATATGGTCGCTATTCCCAGATTTGTCGGGTACGGTGGTCGGAAAAAGGTCTTCCTGTGATGTGACGGACTACCCTTCCGCGAGCTACCCTGTGCCGGGTTATCCTGTAAGTGGCGTGCTGCCTGTGGCAAGCTATGCCGAGCTGGCTGACCCGAGGTGCCTATAACTCGGGGTGCCCAGAGATGGATCGGTGTGTTCCTATCTAGGAGTGGCCCGAGGTCCATTGGGAGGAGCTCGGCCTCAAGAGAGGTCAGGGTACTTCAAACTCGGGGCGCCCCGAAGTGCCTTAACCCCAGGGATGAGGTGCAGGTAAGGTGTTTCCCGGCGAGTAGTTTACCCGCCCAGTTGCCGAGCTGAACTCGGTGGGACCTTCCCTCCGAGTTGTGGTTGCATCCGTTGCGTTGTCATGCTGAGTCATTGTTTGAGCAGGGTCACGCCCACGTGTACCCGTGCTGCGAGGTCGGGCCAAATCACCCTCCATCAGTAAGAGTCCTCTGTATAGTAGCTGGTTCTTCTTTGGTTGGAAGACTAGAACCTTCTTTGGTAGGAGATCTAGAGCTCTCTTTGGTAAAAGTGCTAGAACTCTCTTTATTAAGAGGAGAAGAGCTAGGGCTAGCCGACCTAGGGTTGGCCAGCTCCTCAATAGAGCTAATAAATTTTGGGGCACCACTTGCTTCTACAGTTCTGCTTTCAGCTTGGTTATGCAGGCTCTCTTTCTTTTCTTTGGTTAACAACAACTCACTTTTGATACAACATGGTTTTAGGATATAACATAGGTCTCAAACTGGTGAGCCCAGACAAAAGGAGATTAGCAGGAATACCTGACGTGGATTTGTACGTCGTCATGTTTGCTACTCTCTCTACTAGCTTCATTAATTTTATTACCAAACTCTTTTGGATTGTAGTAGGATTAATAATCCTTCCTCTATTGGTAATGATGATGATAGCAATGGTGGTAGCAATATACGACAAATGCATGATGATGGAAAACTCATGAAGGTTCTTAAAATTTTTCATCAATTGGGTTTTATTTTGAAAATTTGAGGAATAGTGGGGGCAATTTTGAAAATTTGCTTGTTTCCATTAGTACTTAATGACGGTGTCAATTGTCAGAAACAGTAGGGGTACTTTAAGACAATATGTAAGCGGTAAGGGCAGAGTTAGTCAATTAGCTAAGCCATAAGGGTAGTTTAAGAAAATTCCCTTGTTTTTATTAGCTTTTTTTTATTGTTATTATTAGCTTTTAGCAGGTTTTTATTGTTATTAACAGGTTTGTTATTATTATAACAGGTTTATTATGATTATCTTTTAGCAAATTTTCATTGTTTTTAACAGGGTTTTTATTATATTTTTAGTAGGGGTATTATTGTCATTTTTAATAGTCATTATTGTCCTTTTCTCAGTAAGCTTATTATAATTGGGTCCATGTCCCGAGAACTGATTGGTTCAGTTCTAAGTCCAAAATTACAGACCCTATAGGGTTTGGTTCGGCTCCAAGTCCATGATATTTCTTGTCGATTTAGGACTGGTTCTACCATGTCTTGACCCCACACCCGATCTGTTGACAACCCTAACCTTTTATCAGTTGAGAAAGGTTGAGGACATACAAACTGGGTGAAGAGAAAGCAGTCACGGTAGTTGTAGAGGAAGATGTTGATGTGTTGGAAGAAGTCAACATGATGAGTACTAGGAAAGAAAAGCATGCGACTCTTTTAGGCTTTTGATACCATCTAAGACAAGAGCGATTGAGAGAGAATAAAGTTATCTTCAATGGGTATTCATTAAACAGCATGTATATTTATAGCTACAACATTGAGAGAGTGAGAGATACAAAAATAAATACAATGGTGTTACAATAATGATAAGAAGAGGAGGTAAGGGTGATTATGAGGCATCCTTTATTGTGTTGAGTTCTAGGAAGTCTATCACTTCCATATTCAGAGCCTTGGAGGGGTGAACTGAATACAAACCTAATTTCTACCTTTTTTGCTAAAAGTAGATGGCCACTTTTAGGGCCTGTTCATTTGCTCTGAAGTCTGACATCTGAAGGTGCAATAATTACATTAAGAGGTATATTGGTATTGGTGAAGTTTTTTTTTTTTTTTTTTTTTTTTTTTTTTTTTTTTTCTGAACTCTGAATGCAGAGAATGTTGTTCTGAATTCTGAACTCTGAATTATGAAAATTATCAAATATCCATTTTGTCCCTATATATGAGAGCTTTTGTTTGTCTTTTTTGGGGTTTCACTGAAAAACAAAAAGTTGTATTATTGCACTTTAAGAGATAAGGGATAAGAGGAAATGAACAACCATTTTTCTCTTAAAGTTAAAAGGTTCCTCTTAGAGGAAACAAACATGCCCTTAGAATTTTTTTTGGTATTCTATGCCATGCACCATTAATAACATCCCCTTGACCCCCTTCGTCCCCAAAGTATTGGGTTTGGGATTCAATTCCACGTTAACGCTGGAACAAACCAGCTAACACACCAACGAGTCAGCCCTCGATTGGTTTTAGATTCAACCTTTTTGTAAGCCCAATATTATATCATTTTACCAATTAAGCAATGGCCATTGGGTGCACCCCTAATTTTTATTCAAAAAGCATATTTTTTTTTAAATAAAAACCTTAGATATAAATTATTTTTCATTATCGAGAGGGTTTATTTTTTATTTTCAGTGGGAATGTGTCCATTGTATCAAAATCAAAAAGTTCCATATTAGGAAGGGCATATTTTCCTTGACCAAGTTTCGCATTTTATTTAAATTGAGCTTATTCAATGCTTGTCTATGAAGTTCAAACCAATTTTATAATGTTGTGGCTTGAAACAATGTGCTATTTGAACTTCCTTTGGTTTCCTTCTTTTTAACATTAAACAACGGTGCCTTAAGAAATAAAACTTTTTTCTTTGATACAAGGGAAACTAAGTAATAAACCAATTGTCTCGGTGCATACCCTAATTCTCTCTCTCTCCCCTGTATTTTTAGGGGATGCGTGCCTATTTTATCAAAACCATATTTCCCATTTTAAACAATGTATTATTTTCACTTGGTATATGCCTATTTTTCGTAGGTTTATCTGCTCAAATCAATTTCATAATACATTACCTTTAAACAAAGTGTTATTTACATTTGCTGCATAGATTCAAAGAAGCTAAGGTTTGCCTCTAGAATCTATCAGCTTATGCACATAGGACCTCTACCCACGAACTCTTCCCACATCCCTATCCACAAGATACTACCACTGTGTGTTGGGAACATCTCCCTATGAATGACAAGGGAGATATTCCCAATGTGTGTTGCTTGTGGGTAGGGATGTGGGAAAAGTTTGTGGGTAGATGAAATTGTTCCCAGCAATATTTCCTTGGATCGTTACTCTTGTTCATGATTAATGAAGGATGGGGATGGAAATTTCTACCCTACTTGGTGGATAATCGCCTCGATAGGGTGGGGTTTTTTCTTGAAGGACGGGTTTTTGAGATTCTACAACCCGTACGGGTACGAATAGGGTATGGTATTAGGCTAAACCCAAGCCTCTTGACCCACATATTATTGAAAAGTATATAAACTTTTATGTACTAGGTGTTGAATTTAATAATATTTTGAATTGTATGTGAAGGATAATTGATAGTTTATGTGTTTTTTGTATGTCTTAATCAATTAATTGGAAATTTTATTGTTTGTTTGTATTATTTTACTTATTTATTGCTTATGTATAACAAGAAATAATAGGAAATTAGACATGGGTTCTAAACACAACTCGTCCCTACCCTTGAATGCAGGGATGGTTTTGCATTTTAATGTATGGAAAGGGTTTGATTCTCAAAATCCAGCCCACTACGGGTTTTGGGGCAGATACGGGTTGGAAGATTTAGAGAGATGACTAGGGTCTAGAATTTACAAAACCCTCCTTGAACCCACCCCGCTGCCATCTCTAATGAAGGATCATTAAATTGGACAAACCAATAGTTTCAAGTATTTACTAAAAATCTACCCTATTCATGTATTACTAAAATGTCCCCTATAATTTGCAACCACTTTATTCAATTGACCTTTCATCGGGAACTACTTGTACTTGGTCATCTGACCTCTTAAAACTAATAAAAAATGTGAGAGGACATGGGTCTAAAATTTTTTATTCTAAAAATATTCCTTTCAGCTCTAATATTAATTCAACCTTTTAAAAACAAAACCTAAGGAAAAATTGATATTTTGTTTTTTATTTTCTTTTGATTTGATTACATGGACGCCAGTGTCAAAAAACATCATTTACTACACCAATATAAGAAAAACAATGATAAGCAAAGCACTTACAAACTATAAAAGTTGTTTCTTTCATTTGTAAGAGTGACTTTTTGGGCAGAGCTACCCCTATTTTACCAAAAAACGAAAAAACTATAAAGAGTGTCTTACTCTTGATAATATGCAAATTATATGGTTAGTTTTAATAAATATGTCAAACTATAAGGATTGTTTTAGTAAATAGGGGTGTGGAACAAAATGGAACTGACCTCGAATCAGCCTTGAACCGACCCTACCCAATCTATTATAGAGTAGGGTCTGGTTTCAAATTCTTGGAACAGACCCCCACCTAGGCCGGTTCTAGGGTCTAGGGGTTTATCCCACCTGAACCAACCTGATGAATCGGCCTTGGTGGAACTTGCCTTGTTGGAAATTTCTTTGGAACCGAACTTGCTTTGAAATAAACCCTAGAATACTTTTGGGGATGTGAAGATTTGAACCCAAGCATTCATGGTTACAAAAGCCATGGTCTCACTTGACCATTGAATTACTCAAGTGATTTGATCATTTGTTTTCATTTTAATATTTGAATGTGTACAATTTAATCAATATATATATATATTAAGTTATCCAATTTAATCAATAAAAATAATACAAGTTTTAAACTATATATTATATTTATTAAAAATCATGTTTTTTTTTTTTTGTTAAAGGGGAGAGTAAAAAAAATACAAGTTTCATGGGTAGGTTCTAGGTTTTGCCATGGAACCAGACCAAACCGGCCCATGCTGACCCCTGTTAGTAAATGAACCATTTATGAAATACCATCATTATTCCAAAAAAAAAAAAAACATAGAACTGACAATTCTATTCCCTGTTTTCCCAACTTTTAAGATTGAACAGCACTGCCTTCACAAATAAATCTTCAAAATTCTTACCCCTCCAACAGATGATAAAATATGATAGGCCACAAAGCAAAGGGCGGTGTAGATGCGCCAACGAATGATATGTTCTTTTAAGTTGGCTGGTCAACCTTTGAAGGGGATTTCTGATAATCTGATATCATCAGACAAAAACCTACAAAACGGAGCAAGTAATAAAGATGCCACAAAATTAAGATGATTAAAGGTGCAATCAAATTGGCATTCTAACAAGTAACAACTAAGGCAATTGCATTTAAAGAGTTCACAGAGGAGTTTGTGGCATTTCTTAAATTATTTATATTATACTACCTACTACAAGAGCACGTGCTATTCATTAGTGTAAGATAAAAACATGGTTTTAAAAAATGATTCAGAAATGGAATTGTTTTGGCCACCTGGGGTAAAACGGAACCAGTTACCTGGATGTTTCCTGAGCTAAACGGTTCGATCGTTCGATCAACAACGGTTCAAAAACCATAAATAAAAGAGTACAAACAAGTAACCTTAAAGCTACTGTTGTGATTTTACTCAGCATGACATGGTCTACACATCATGACTTTCGAACTGTCCTTGACCTGGATGATAGGCCTGGAAATTGTCTAGGCAACCGGTGGCAACCGGTTTCATTTCACCCCTGTAACAATTTTTTTGTCAAAAACTATTAACTTAGTCAGTGACTTGACTTAGGTGGTCGAATTTTTTATCAGTTCCACCTGACCAATGATTTTTGGAAATTTTTTTATTTTAATTATATTTTTTGCTTTTTAATTTTTTAAATTATAATGAATCATCCTTTCAGATCAAATGGTCGAATAGCTGACCCAAGAACTGGTGGCCAAAGTAATTCTATTTCCTGGTCAGGTTTTAAAATATTGCTACACATAGACCAAGTATAAGAATTATATAGCATGATACAAATGAAATAAACTAAAAATAACTTTAAAATTGTCTATGGAGTGTTTCAAAAATTGAAAACTTTGTGCAGAAAAAAATGAAGAAACTTATAAAAAGATTAGGGTGGTTCATAGGAGTATGGGTTTGGAATTGGAATCCTATTCCCATTTTAATTCTGACTATGAACAAAGTGGACCTTTTTAGATATCTCCTAATTCATCACCAATATTTTTAAAATCAACCAAAAAACGGGACTGCTTTGACCATTGGATTTCAGGTCAGCTATTCGACCATTTGATCCAAATAAATCAGCTCATGATGTTTTTAAAAAAAAAATAATATAACAATTTGACCCAAAAATTATTGTCCAAGTTGAACAGGTTGACAGTTCAATTGCTTTCGGATTAATGGATCTCTGACCAATTCAACAATTTTTGAAAAAAATAACAGTTCAAGAGTGAAAGTGTGAAACAGAACTGATACCCTAACTGGTTTTTAGCCAAAATGGTCTGGCTGTCTGAATCAACAACGGTTTGAAAACCTTGCTCAACAGTAAACAAAAATAAGTGAAACGAATAACAAGTAGCCAAGTAGTCAAGTAATGCTGATCAGTCAATAGTTCAACGACCTGAGTCATTGGATCTTTGACCAAATTAACCTTGTTTTTTAGGTAAATTGCTGAAACCTCCCCTGAAGTTTCTGATTATTGCTAAAACCTCCCTTGAAGTTTGGTAATTGGAGTCAATTCCCCTGAACTTTTTGACATAGCTGCAAGTAGACCCCCTCTGGTAGAATCTTCTAAAAAGAGGCACAAAACTGTCTGAAATGCCTATGCAGTTGCTTTGACAAAAATGTTTATTTTCCAAAATCTCTTCATATGAATCACTACCCCAAACCCTTCTAATCTCTTTTGTGAATTGATCTATTTTTCAAATTTGCCCATAAAATCAATCACTCAAAGGGTTGCAACTTTAAATTCTTTATTTTTATTGTTCATAAAGTGTATATTGTTTTGCTTTTGGTAGAAACCAGACTCAATAGTAACTGTATGGGTATTTTGGGCATTTTCATCCCTTTTTTTAGAAGATTCTATTAGAGGGGTCTACTTGCAACTGTATCAGAAAGAAGGGAGGTGATTATAATTACTAAACTTCGGGGGGGGGGGGGGAGGATTTCAGAAATTTACCTTTTTTTGTCTATAATTGGAGCCGCCAATATTATGACCGGCTCGTGGGTTATCGTTAAAATGACCAGGTCAAATGATAACAACTAGGTTTATGTTAACTTCATGCTCTATTCATTTTTCCTTCTATCAAGGACTTTGTACATCCTCTTAACAGTGGATATGATTTTAAATAGAATGGATTGGCGAAATAGGATTCATGTAGCTGACCCCAATATAGTTGGTAATAGGCATGGATGATGATGACGATGATGACAATAATGATGATAATGATATTTATTGGCTTAAATTGGAGAGGATCCATACTCAATCCAACTATAAAATCAAATTGGGCCAGATTAGAACTTGAATTCGGCCAAACAAATTATATTAGAACCAAAATACTAATAGATCTATGTTATCCCAGTCTTTAGGCCTAAGCTGCTTCCCCAAACAACTGTTGTTGGAGGCTACTTGCTGGACTGCCTTCTCTCGAGTTCAGATCTGCTCCTCACAGAGTGTGCCTCACACCGACCTCACAGCATGTTTCAGCCGTGCATCTGGAACTTCTCCTCATGAATAAAAATTATAAACATGGATTCCAGATGCACGGCGAAAACGTGCTGTAAGATTGGTGTGAGGCACACTCTGTGAGTAGCAGATCCGAACTCCCTTCCCTTACCCCTTAGTAAATTGTATCTATGTTTCATAAATTACAATAGCCAAAGCTTTCAATGATGATTTGAAGGCAGCCCAGGTTCCCCCAATGCAAGGTTTGGGGAGAGACAGATGTATGCAGCCTTACCTCTGCAAATACACAAAAAGGCTGTTTCTAAGAGGAAAAAAGTGAAAAGAACATTAACATCACTTGGATGAACATCCAATAATGGTGAAGGAAAAAAATAATTATACCATACGAGTAAAAATCTGAATGGGAGAATGAAACTCATAATGCACAAGGCTCCATTTGGAAAAAGTGCAAATAACAAATGTTTTGTACAAATGCAAATATGTCTAGTCTAGTTCATAAAAAATGAAAATTTGATTTTATAATGATAATTTTGTATTATTGCCAAATGATTTTTCATTGTGATAGATACAAACATGAATCTGAAGAGTAAAATCCACCTTTTTTGTATTGATAAACTTGAAATGCAAATGTTTGCATGAGGAAAAATCTGTGATGCGGAAAAGATATGGCATGAGAAAAGTTTTGACCAATCAAAATCCACCCATAAATTTTGATAAATAACAACTGATTGGCTACCACATTTATGATACCAATTGACTGGTCAAAAGTTTTTCAGATATCATATATTTTTCATATTATAGTCAACCCTTTTTTAGATGCAAACTTTACTCTTATTTTGAAAACAAATGTCTTAGATATCTGTATTTACTGTCATTTTCAATTCACGTGAACTCTTACCAAACATCAACAAAACTGAACTAGAGTGACTATATGCACTAAACTGGCATTGCACTCCTCCCAAACGGAGCCTAATGGGCTTCCGAAGTAATGTACATTTTCCATGAAATTTGCCCAACTAAAATAACCCGTTTAGATCTTACAGGCCACCATGAAGTCTGAACTACTACCGCCCTATAATGCCTGAGGTAACTTGGTGAACCAACTGCGTGAAGAAAACTTTTGGTCCTCGAAGCTTGCTCTCTTGCTTTATCATTTCATCATCATTTTGTAAGACTACGACCAGACATAAAACTGAATGCTCACTGCATCACAGTTATACCGGTTACCAGGCAGTTAACCTATTCAAACCGTAAAAACTAAAACCCATTATTCAACTGGGACTCAGAATGGTCACTACGTCGGTAGCCACCGGTTTAACCGTCCAATGCATGTAAGTCTTACGCCATGCTTGGGAGTGTTTAAAAATAAGCAATTATTTGGGTTAGAATCACACCATTAAGCACTTTTTGATAAGTGCTTATTTTTTAAGTCTAAATTTCCAGCTTTTTGCAAGTGATCATACAATAAGCAGTTATTCAAAATTTTTCTCTCATAATTTGTTCCCGATAAATTTTTAGAATACCAATAATACCCTTTTAATATTGTTACTTTTAGAAAACTAAAATACTTTTACGAAAACACTAATGAAAACAAAATACTCTTATAAAAATACTTAAAAAAAAAACTTTTACAAAAGCACTTTTATAAAAATACTTTTATAAGAACACTTATGAAAATATTTTCATAAAAACACTTCTATTAAATTACTTTTATAAAAACACTTTTATTAAAGCAAGGTTAAAAATATCGATACGCCCAATACTCCGGTAGGGGCATATTGGGTGAATAGATACCCTCTTTTTTTTTAATTTTTTTCCAAAACCGGTTCAAGGGGGCCGGTTTAGGGCTCCTCCACCCCCTTAACCGGTCAGACCCCCAATATATCCACTGTAGGGGTGTATCAGGGAAGTCCCGGAATGATACGTATCAACCGATACGAGTCGATACTTTGAACCTTGTATAAAAGTACTATATCAAAGTACTTTTGTAAAAAGCACTTTTACGAAAGTAAAGTACTTTATTCATTCACTTTGAATTGGATATTTTAAAAATTTGAAAGAAAATGACGAACAAAAAAGTCACAAGTATTTATCTAAGTGTTTATTGGAGAAAAAGACCACCAAACACCCAATATAAAATAAATACTTATTTTTTAAAATAAGCACTTGAAAAGGGTGGATGCCAATTGCCAAGTGAGATTTCGAGTCAGAACTTATTTTTAACATAAGCACTCCCAAACATGGCCTTACTATGGTAAACCGACCACATGCAAATATGCAAGTCCAGGAGAGCTGCGTCAAGCGAAAACCACCATTTGATCAGTTCACCTATTCATTGATGGTACAAAACCTGATAAGAAGCCACTGGTGTTGAGATCCTTTCACCCATTCATTGCCTCTTATGGTTCACGAATATGGAGTTAACCTTTTCTCTGTCCAAAAGTATAAGTGAAACCCTGAACAGCCATTTAAATTGTTTGGCATGAGTAGGAGGTGTATCAACCATAATACTGTAGCTTTTTTCCTTTTCTGTCAATGATAAACCTTGTGACCCTGAATCGAGTCACTGAACAAAATCATGAAGCTCACTATAATGAACTACTGAACCGGCAAAATTAGGAAGCTTCAATATATAGTTTCATACTACATTAGGTGATCCATGTATCAGAAAACAAGCTTTCAGTCGGCAACTGAAGATAGCTTCTAATAAATCATTGGGAAAGATGTCATATAAAACCAATATTGCATTGGCAAATTGGAAAATAAATTGACTCTGGTATCTTGTGGTATTAAATTGACATCCTGATTTTCATCAAACCCCACGGATTAGATTATACCCGTTTCAATTACACCAACAGATGGATGGGTATCCAACCATCCATTGCTGAACATGAATATTACTTGGAAGACCAAGAAATAGCAGGAACACAGTCCCTTGACTGTGTTCCAATCTAAATTGTGCCCATATAGTATGACAGACAGTGTTGACACTCAATGAAAAAAGAAGAAAAGAAAATACGCATACAAGTTATTTAGCAACTTCATACACAATTATAATATAAAACCAGAGCTTCTCACCTCCAAACCTGCATATTTATATAGGTGGATTAACTCTCTTTACCCCTCATCTACAGCAAAATGGACTTCATCTCAGCCCCATGACTGGCCATGGAGTTACCCCACCCATTGGCGGCGAAGGTCGTATGATGGGGACACGTCTCACTACTGAAAAAGCTTCATTGAGACGTGCAGCACGGCTCATGAATTGAGACACCTTCTGCGTATTTCACAGCCATCAGAAATGGAACACAGAAGGCATAGATTCCCAAGAAGAAAAGGCAAATGACAATAAATAAATTCCTATAAGCAGCATTAATTCCAAGAGGACATGTAGGCCATTATTCCATCACAATTTTGCTGTACATGAATACAAATTATCATTGACATGTAGCAGAACTTTGGGGCTATACAAGAATAGTCCTGTTTTACAATGTTCACATGTTTTCAAGCATAATAAGATTCTCCTGATGATTAATGGGAGTTCTCCTTTTACAATAGCCCTTTATTGTTGATGGTCCTAGGCTTTTGATGGCCACAAACATAATCAAGAGTTTCAATTGTGATAGATGTACAAAGGAGTTTGGGAGTGGGTCCTCTGATTTGTCCACATAATCATGGTTGCCAGTCTGAGGTTTTACCACTGCACCAAGCAATGCTACCCACAAGATTATAATAACCTTGATAGATAAGGGTCTTCCTGAAGATACTTTGACTTAACATTATCTAATAAAATAACTTCCCCAAAATAGCTCTAAACTAACTTTCTATTTCCGAACCCAATAAATAATCTAAAAAATAACAAATAAAAGACAAACTAAATTTGGGCCCGCTAGCTAGACATCACCAATCCTTCCTTTTAAGAAGAGCTCGTTTCCATTATGTTTAGAAGTCAATAGTTTCACAAGAAGTCTAGGTTCAATTGCTATAATATTTTTCCTTGATTCACCTGCTATTTGCAGCCACATCTTCCTATTTCACCAATAACCTTCGATAATTTTCTGGTCAAATACAATCCACTTGGTGCTAAATATTGCTTCAATTTCTTTATGGTACTTATTCAGTGATTCTAGAACGTGCATTTCACTCTTGGGGCAAAAAAAAATCATGTCTACAATATGTAGATAGGTTTTCAAATTAAAGATTCAATTAATGCTCATATCCAAAAAAAGTGCAGTGTTTTGTCCAGAATGCTTCAAAACCTTAAGCAGGCTAGCCTTCTTTGCATGCAACTTGTGAAAAATTCCATGAAGAATCTGTTCCTTGAATGTATGTATGAACACTAAATCACCTTCTTGGATATGCCATGCACTGGTTCCAGGTTACCAGCTTCTTTTCAGTAACCACTGGCTGATTTGGCTGAATACTATAAGCTCAAAAAGAATGTAGATTTTTTATTTTTTTTTCCAGCAGTTCGATTTATAAAACTATTATGAGTATTCTGCTTATGAAACTACTGTATCCTAACTGGCATTTTCTCTCTTGTACATAGATAGAAAGAGGTCTCCCAAACTTTAATTAACCATCTTCCTCTGACCATTATACCCAAGGTTGATGAGCATCAAAAACATCAACTTGGTAATAATTAATGTCCACAAAGTCTCTTGGAAGTAGCTAATATATTTGACATCTCTATCTACAAATACTAAACAACAAAAACCCAAGTAAACAAAGAACCTCCTAAAGGCTATGTTTGGTCTTATAGAAAATAAGAGAGAAAAAGAAAGATGAAAGGGAATTCTTAATAAATTTTGTGAAATTCATTAAGAACATACCCTCAACCTGTGGCTCTCTCTTATTTTTATCAAACCAAATACAGCGTCAAGGAGATACTTGTACATGAGATCACATCATAGGTCTTCTAGCATGGAATGAAGTATGCCATTTTGGAGACTCTAAATTGCATTAGCATCTTGGCAAACCAAGAAAAAACTCCATGCCATGGCATTGCAGGTACAGGTAGAAGCCAACACTAACTTGTGTTTCCTCTTCCCCTTGTTCCAATTTGGAAAACTCAACATCTCTTCATAACATCACCAATATCTTTCTTCAAACTATTACAAGAAAATCTTTCTGTTTTTATCAAATCTGAAATGGTCACTCAATCTACCTTCATGCAGTTCAAGGATAATATGTTTCCAAAGAGAACCCCTGGGATACAGACATAAATTTTATACAAGAGATAATTATTCTGGACCTAAAAAGCAGAATGCAATATATTGGGTCAAAGACAAATCTTGTCATCAGTTTGTTCAGTGTCTACATCAATAGATTAAAATGGCTACAACCCTTAAAACTATTATAGAAATTCTTAATAAGCATAAGAAAAAAAATTCATTGATTTAAGGCATCAAACTGCTACATTCTCCAGACCTGCCATATGTTTTAAGTGAAAAGTAAATTGTAGAAACCTACCTTGCAATTCTTGGACTCAGACATCTCCACTATTTTAAATACCTAAAGGCTTCGTCTTCATATAATAGCACAAGCTCTTGTAACACGGTAGTTCGGTCAATGTTTCAGTGCTTGGGTTATGAAGTAAAATTGTACCTTGTACCTTGAATTATTATTCTGTGCATCATTTAGGTTTTCACTGAAATAAGCAATTTGGTTCCATTCTTGTCTAGAAATTGTTCCAAGCTCCAAATGAGAGACATTATACTCATAGGAGCCATAGGATTAGTGCTTCTATCCTTTTCTATTTGACAATTTTTTTGATAATAAATGAAAAATTATTAAAAAAGAAAAAGAGAATACAAAGAAAGGTGACCAGCAGTCACCTGGAAAAGGAGAGACAACTACACCTCTAAGGGAATGGGATTTGCTCCTCACAGAGCGCTCCTCACACCGACCTCACAGCCACAACCCACTGTGTATTGGGAAGATCTCCCATGAATAATAACATACAAGTATGGGAGATGCTCCCGATGTGTGGCTGGGACGTGCTGTGAGGTTGGTGTGAGGAGTGCTTTGTGGGGAGCAGATCCAGACTCCCTCTAAGGACTAGCCCGAACAACCAATCCCCTAAATAACTCAGCAATTAACCAAAAAGCAAAAGAGCCAAAACAACAAACCAACCCAAACCCCCAAAGCCCTGAAGCAGGACATGACTACACCAAACATCAATGAGAAAGAAACAATCTTTCCTCTCACCAACAACTTATAATGGGGCCTCTTTACTTCTCCTAATGATGCTCTTTGACTTCTTCACCTTATTATGGGTCCAACTCCAAACAAACCCCCTTTTAATCTTGCAAAAAGTTTTGAAATCTGGACTGTTCTAAATGATTTCCGACTGTTAAAATGTGTTACAGCATTTGACTTCTTTTTCCATACCCTCGGTATTTTTTGTTTTCTTACCTGTTTTCTTTTTTAAACAATTAATTAACAGAGATCAAGGTTAGTTTGGTCATTAAAAATAATTAACGGTCATTAAGGGTTACCTGATGGAAGGTAAGTTTTGATAACAAAAATTCTCTGATAGGGATTTGGCTTCTTTTTCCAAACCCTTGGTATTTTTTGTTTTCTTGCCTGTTCTTTTTTAAACAATTATTTAACAGAGGTCAAGGTTAGTTTGGTCATTAAAAATAATTAATGGTCATTAAGGGTTACCTGATGGAAGGCAAGTTTTGATAACAAAAATTCTCTGATAGGGTCTGGAGGTTTTGAAAAGTCAGGGTAATTTAAGAGAAATGGGGAAAATGAAAGGGAGTTTTAGATAATTACCCATTATTTAATTTGTCTTTGAATGAAGTATTGCTTTCTCATCTTCCTTAGGTAGGGTTGATTCCAATCCTAATGGGTGTTGAATCAATTTAGCATATCCATGACAATTCCACACAATTTATGCACAATTAGGGTTTTCCTCCCAAGCACTCTGCATCAAGCCTGCATCCCAATTCATTACAGTTGAAACCCACCTATTGTTTCACCCAGCCATTTCTCTTCCCCCTTTGGCTCACTGTCCCCCTTTTTTTATCAATTGGCTCTCTGTTTCTTTTATGTATTAGAAAAATGACTAATAGTCTGATTAGTTGCGACATGAATAGGAATGGCAACACAAGATGAGTATTTTAAGAAATATACTCATTTTCATTTAACTGTGTATGGTTTCAAGTGCTATCTGAAACAAACACGAAATGATCCCATTTTAGAAAGCATCCAGAAATACTAAATAAAAGGCAGCAACTAGTAGACTTCCCATCCAAGATATTTAGCTACCCGTTTGCATTGGTTCTCAATTGAATAGGTATAAAAATTATACAGTGCATAAGAGAACTCATTCCATTCAAACTTGAAATTATAGATATACACACATATATATATCCCAGCAATGTCAAATAGCAGATAACACCTGGTATCAAAAGAGAAAACAGCCATATATGCTTTATATGATGCATGCACTTATTGCATCGATCACATGTTAAAAAAAAAATCTAATAATGTGGATATCAAGTATATGCAATTAGATATTGTTAATGTAACATGTAAAGAAGGGGTGCCATTGTGCCAAAGAATACAGATCACAAGTCAACAGGAGAAAGCCTAATAAGATAAGAACTAAACACAAACAATTAATAATCAGTACCTAATACAGCCTTAAGAAACACCCTAAGTATTTATTTTATAAGGTGCAGAAACAGGCACAGGTTTCCATTTTCTGCAGAAGAGATGGAGACCAAAACAACAGCTCCACCCCAAGGATGAGGAAGTGGTGGACCTGGTGGATTTCAATCATTTACAGAAAATCAAAAGAAATGACACCCAGCTCTTCAAAATCCTCCAGCTCCTAAAAGAGGCACTCAACATCCACCTATCCAATATGCAGAATACAAAATTGAATGTATGACTTGGGCAATACTTGCAAATATCGGGTATCATTCACATGGATTTTTACAATGATCAACCAACCCCTTCTTTCATTCGACTTCAGCTAATAAGATTCTAATGGCTCATGCCAAAAGAATCATTTTACAGTGGATGACTAAGCAGAAAATTCTCAGAATTCATAAAAACTTAAATCTTAAACCAGAAGAAATTTGTTACTGCCTGTCTAATAAGGATTTACGAGAAATCAAACAGACAACTAAACCAATACAGGCAAAATTATCTAAGTGATTTACACCATAAAATTACGAATTTGCTCAATGAGATAACGGTCAGAAGAAGCAATACAAATAGGCAGCTACTTACCTTATCCTCGACAGTGACATTAAGGGTAATGCTGCGGCTCTTTCGCTTCATTCTATACAGTCTCCTTCGCAGAATAACAAAACCCACTACAGCAGCAGCAACGGAGAATGACCAAACAGGACTAACCCTGAAAACACAGAACTTCAGGAGCTCCAAAGGTAGCTTCCACCAAACCATCCTCTTCTTCTCTCCCTCACCCGATTTCACCTCTTCGATTGAGACGTTCCCTGTTCTTTCCATAACATTACTTCCCTCTGCCTCAACAAACCCGGCAGAGTCCAAGCTCTTTCCACCGTCGACCGCCATTGCACCAGCCAACTCCGACCCATTTGCCCCCTCTACTTCAGCTGAAAATTCTGGTTCATCTCTTCTCGCCTCATACTCGGAGACATCCATTTTGATCTCACCTCCAACGTCACCGACCTTCAGATGACCCTTTCCTTCTGCGTCTGAAACCGACCAAAATTTGACAGAATCGTTATTCGTAACTTCAATTTCTCCGAGTTTTTCAGAAGCCACTTCGTTCTTCGCATCATATCCACAACCCAACTCGTTCTTTTCCTCCAAGTTGCTAAATCTTTGAGAAACCGACCTGTCGCTACTTGAGTCCGACCAAAACTCTCCAGAATTGCTACGCTCAAGCGCGATCCCTTGAAAACTCACATCCTTTCCGACATCATCTCCAAACCTAGGCTCCGAAGAAGGATCGACCCAGCTCGGATTATCCGATTCCACAGAACCCTCCTCGTGCAGGTCTCCCTCTCTAACCGTCCTCGAGTACCTCCTTTCCGAGTCCAAAGTGAAGTAATCAGACCTTATAAGCCCTTCAGAGTCCCCTTCTATTACTGTGAGATCTCTCGAATCCTCTATGGAATCGAATGGATTAACAGAACGCGTGTCGGTGTTTTGGAGCACTTCCCAGTCCTGAAACTCCCCAATCGCTTCCATGGCGGTTTCAAGATCAAACAACAACAAAGAAGACCCCTGCCAACCTATATGTGTTTGCTTACGAAGGAGAAAAAAAAGAGGTACAAAACCAGAAGAGATTGCAGAGGAGAAAAACAGAGGAAAATTGTCGTTGAAGCTTTTCCAGCTATTTTCTTCCAAGTATGGAAAGAGATATCTGCGCTGAGAGAGAGAGAGAGGACGACGATTCTCTAGAATCAGTGAGCGCTCATTTTATCGCAAATCGCGATACGAGAAAACAAAATTCATTGATCTCGATTTCTTTTTCTCGGGAAGGAGGACTGATTGTGGATCCGACTGGCAGCATGAAACGGGTCCAAAGAAAGGCTGTAATCGGGTCGAATTAGGTTATGCTCGATTCGGATCCAAATCCGGTCCGGCTAAAACTTCAAATCCGAAAAAAGAAAAAGAATTAAAAGTTAAAAATATAATTATTTTTAACTTAGGCCCTGTTTGGCATGTCTTTCCGTGCGGTCTTTCAGCTCTTTACAAGTGGGGTGGACCCTGCCGCGGTCTAGCTGACAAAAGGTGTGTCGAAAAGATGTGAGAAGCCTATTTTGAGCTGATTTTGGAAAAAATGGAGCTTTTCGCGTTTTTCTCACTTTATTCTCATGCGGAAAGATACAAAAAGATGCATAGAAAGATGTGTGGTATCCAAATTAGCTTCGGGCTACTTAGATCTTTATGCAAAAGCTCAATGCGTCTTTTGACTGTTAGAGCTACCAGAAGATCTTCCCATAAAGACTTGTCAAACAACCCTTTATATAATGAATTTGTATTTATATAAAATATTGAATTTATTAATCATATATTTTAGAATTTAACTCAAATATTGACTTAGGTCTCGTTTGTGTTTGTGTTACCTGAGTAACACTAGGGGTGCTCATAGTTCAGTTAATCGAATTGTGGGCCTTTTTTTCTAAAATGAACTGGTAGTATCGGTTTTTGAAAAACTAGTAATTGAAACCAAACCAAAGTCAACGGTATTTATATAAAAGATTGAATTTATTAATCATATATTTTAGAATTTAACTCAAATCTTGACTTAGGTCTTGTTTGTTTTATATTACTTGAGTAACACTAGGGGTGCTCACGGTTTGGTTAACCGAACCGTGGGCCTTTTTTCTAAATCGAACCGGTAGTATTGGTTTTTGAAAAACTAGTAATCAAAACCAAACCAAAGTCGACCAGTAAACCAGTTGATCGATTTGGTTAACCGTCGATTCGGTTCATCAGTTTTTTGGTTGTTTGATTTTCATAATATCATATATAACAAATAATATGTTGGGGAAGAATGGGGTCACTATAACTTTGGAGGAGAAGCTTTGAGGCGCGTATGAAGACACAGTCTTTAGAACGTTATTTGCCCCCACTTAGTTTTACTGAGTTTGCTATTGGGTTACAGGCAAATTCGTTCCCAGGATACAACAGAGCCTTGGGCGAGAATCTGCAACCAACAAAGTTGAAGAGTCTCCAAAGAAACCTTTTGTGAGACTGTAGCAGACCGGACTGAGAGAGAGAGTGAATTTTGAAATTGTGTGATTTGGAGTCTGATTCATGCTCCTTAAATAATTTGTGAAGAGGTATGAAGAAAAGGTAGGTGCTGGTTTAGAGAAGGCACCTTGAACAGTCACAATTTCAAACATTGTGACTGTTCAAAAAGTAGTTAACAGTTAGTGATTGTTAACTTTGAATTGTGCCTCTTGATCACACCCGATCGAATCGTGACCGTTGATTTCATCAACGGTGATCAACGGTCACCAACGCACCAAAACCAGAGCCGCCCATCGCGAAGTGCGAGCAAAGTGCGCTTCTAAAGCGCCTCATTGCGCCGCACACACGCGCGCACGCGTGTGCGCGCGCGTTGCGCGGTATCGAATCCCCATACTCTCCTCTACTAATTCTAAGGAATGTAAATCAACTCTTATTGAAATACTGAAAACAAAACTTATAATTATCTAATGTGGGATAAGTTTAAAACTGGTTTTTTCTTTTTTTATAAGAGAAAATTGATTTTTAAATCAAATGTGTAGGTACAATTTCTCATGTAATTGACCAATCAAACCCATTGGATTTAATCTCTTATGAGATTAAAATCCAACATAATATATAATAAATATAAAAGACTATATTATATTATAAATGTAGGCAAGGTGATAAGGCAAAGGAAGTTGATCTCCCTAAAGTACAGAGGAGGACCGAGAGCGTATAAGGAAGAGGTTTAGTGTTGAGGTCTTCGGACCTCCCCTCTTATAGATGAATAGCTAAGGCTATTAAGGGAGCTTTCCTATCTCAGAAAGTTGGTTATAATTCACCGATTACCTAACGGATAAGTCCCTTTAGGGTTTAACCATGTGTCCAATGAGAATTTCTTGGGATCAAGTTTCCGGTCTCTTAAGACCCTCATGTAGGCACGTGCATGGCTACAACTCTTTGTGATTACTTGCAACCATGTGTTGATCGTAAGATATTCTTATTCGATAACAAAAATCAGTGGTAATGGAGTACCGTCGCAGTTATCCATACAGTAGGCTCTGCTATCAAGTTTGCATAAACATGGTCGACGACTACAACTTTCTCTCACGAGAGCATCGAAGGTGCCATTGCCATTCTTGTTCGATCTCAAATCATCACAGAGTTTTGGGATTGCATTTTTGTGACATCTTTGATGATGAATATAGTGCTCATCATAGGTTCTCAGGTTCTCTGGTGGTCACCTTTGTATTGTCATGATCCTCATGGCAATCTCCACAATACTGATGTACATGTACATCTGGTGGTTTTGTACACAAAATTCGGATTTGCAAAATAACTGTTTCTCTTGAATTTTTGGAATGGACCAACTTACATGCACATATGTAATGCACGAAAGAAGAATTTAATGTTGTGATTTAAAATATGACGTAATCCCATTAATCTCACTAATTCACCAAACTAGAATCCTGATTAATAGTAGAGCTTACTCGTATGATTTTCTTTCCTCAATATTACGATTATTGTTAGCTCCCTTGCTTATTGATAAAAGTTATTCTTTCAATAAGCAAGAGAGGATTAGAGAAATGGCCCAGTTGAGGCGGGCTATTTATGTTGCGAGTGTTCTTTTTATGGTTAGGTGCAAGGTTCAAAGTATCGACACGTATCAACCCATATCGGTCGATACATATCATTCTAGGAACTCTCCAATACATCCTTATAGAGGACGTATCGAGGTTCTAACCAATTCAAGAAGTGGAGGAGCCTTAAACCGGCCCCCTGAACCAGCTTTGAAAAAATTAAAAAAAAAGTATTGATATCGCCCGACACGCCCCTATCGATGTATTAAGCATATTGATATTTTTAACCTTGGTTAGGTGTAATACGTCGAGCCATTCAATTTGGTGATTTAGTCTTTTCTATTTTGAAACAATGTTTGTTGGAGTTAACTAGCTTTTAAGGTTAATCCCATGTGTTTTTTTTTTTAGCACAACAAAAACGACATATTCATTAAAATATAGACAATACAGTAGTGTTTGTTTGGTTGCTCCAATCTTCAACTATCCTATTATATTTACATGCATTGTAAGCAAGTTCATGAGCAACCCCATTCATTTCTTTATTGATATAAGATACGCAAAATATATATCAAAAAAAAGGAAGAAGATAAGATTTATATCGAACTGGGCTTAAGTTAGTTAATTAAAAGGAGGCAAGATAGGATTTATAATCTGATTAGGATTAGCTGAAGGATAAGATAAGTCTTATCCATTCAAGAGTCTAGATTCAAATATCATATTTGGATTAAAGAACTCTCTCCTAATTGGATTAAGAGGCTGATCCTGAAAAGGCTATAAATAAAGGGGGTGAATTTCTCAGTTACACAACACAACAATCTGCAGAGTTCTTCCCTGTTCTTACCGCCCCTACCCAGTTCGATCTCCACTTATGGGAGCGATCAAGAATTGTTCTTGATATTGCTTCTTGGTAGAAGAAGCAATCTGAAGTCGTGCTCACCAGCCCTCTAATACATTCTTGCTGAAGAGTCGTCCTGCTGATCTTACTTCACTACACACTGTGTCATCTTCAGTGGAAGCGGGTTTTGGTTTTCTCCTTGGGCATGAACACCTTCATTGGGAGTTACTGCTACTTCGTATCAAGTATATCCCTCTCCTCTCTTTTGTTTCAGATCTGGTCTGGTTTTGGTTTAAGATTGATCCTTGAAAATGCAGTTTTCTAAAATAGGGAATGCAATTCCCAGATGGGAGAGAGAGAAATTTTTGGAATTTCGCCCAACCTTCCTACAGGGTTTGGTCATCCATATGATGGATCTCTCATCCCTTCACTGTGTCCCCATCCCCCGTATGGCACTCCAAGTCAACTAGGACCTCAGGCTCAAAAGAGTCATTGACCTTAGGCCATGCATCAACGTCTCCAGACTAGCTGTTCGCGTCTCCAGGAGCACCAACCGCTATGATGGGAGACTCAGGCTCAATCGAATTCTGGCACTCCGCACCTATGGGGACTTCAACACCGATGGTAGTAACAACAGACAACTCTGCACAATGCGTTGCCGTGTCTGCACCCACAGTCGCTTGACTTGTCTGATCCGTTCCTTGCACCTCAACACCAGGAGCGTTGTTGACCACCCGCAACGTCTACAGCAACTTTTGAGTCGGGACTGGGGGCTGTAGTGCCCTCAACTACTCAACCAAGCGTCTAATAAAGGGCGTCTCTAGCGTGCCAGAAGGATACACAACAAAAGGTACCTGTGATAAAGCCATAAACAAGCAGTCAGTACAATAGACTTGTACATGTACAAATCAGTAACACAACCAACGAATAACAAACATCACCTACCTCATGACCCAACTCATTGACCCCTGAAACATCTGTGTTGGGTTGAACATCCTTGGAATCCAACCGCTTCAAAATGAAGGACTGCATAAACCATTAGTCAACTAATGCACAACAAGCATAACAAACCATAAACAATAATAATAAACAACTGTGCTAATCTACTTACCAAATTTACCTTTTTAGAGGAGTTAACAGAGACTCCCGTTGATTGTTTAGGAGGAGCTACTGGAACCTTCTGCTAGACAGTGTATGCCCTTAGCTCCAATCAGAATGATGTACATTATGACATTTAATGTAAATGAATAAAGTACATATTTGATTCATGTTATTATGGTGTATTTCTGTGTAATACCCTTAAACTGGACACAT
>NW_010729167.1:2260928-2355181 GCF_000365185.1 Nelumbo nucifera
GATGGGCAAAACTGGAATGTTACACCTGACCCCTAGACTCGATTATRRTAYTGCACTAGGTGTCGGATTGGGCTGTCTTTGATATGCCAATCAGTGAGATCCTTAGTGGGGGTCAAAATCTAGGTATGTTGGGACAGTCCGAGAATTCATTTGAGTGGGTGATCATAGTGACAGGATCAACCCCTTTGTCGAACAAATTGAATGATCAAGGATGCACTCTCTCTGATGGAAACCAAAGCTGCCGGCAACCGATTTTAACCGTTGAAATTTATTTTGCAAAATATATTTATATATATATATTATGGTTTCAAAATGTTTGCAAAAGATTTTAATTCCTGGGATCCATGTGAGTAGAGAGTGCAGCACTGTACCTTGCAGCCGAGGGAGAGGTCCTCTTTTATCGGGCAGTGTTTGATCATTATGGGCTGAGAGGTTAAGTGTAAGACCATCGAGGGTAATGCCTGATGGGCTAATCTTGCATCTGCCCACAGTCCTTGGGTTTTTATAAGGTGGCTTGACCCAATGACCATTTAGTGTAAATGTTGGACCCATTAAGAGCCCATGGTGATGAACTCAGGGGTTCACTGTCTCCTACGGTGAATTCAGCCATGCCTTGTAACAGTGGCTGGGCTGAACCCATGTTGTTGATGTGTAGATCAATGTTTGGGTCCCATGCCATACAAGGATATCCAACAGGGTAGCAGTTTGGAGGATAAGTGAACACATGAACTTAATGGGCCTAAAGCCCAATTCGAACTGGCTTAATTAGATTAATTAAAGAGGGGCGGTTCTGGGATTTAGAGCAGATAGGATAAGGGATTGTCCCTATCCACTCAGAGAGTCCAGATCCAAATAAAAAATTGGATCAGGAAACTCCTATTTGGATTAGGAGGGCTGATCTTTATCCGCAGATAAGATAAGGTTTTATCCTTATCTCTTAAAGAGAGTACAGATCCAAATACAAGATTTGGATTAGGAAACTCCTAATGGGATTAGGAGAACCTCTCTCTTTAAGGCTATAAATTGAGGAGAAGGGCGAACCCCAGATCATCCTTCAATGTTACTGGTTCAAGAGAGAAGACAACATACAGTTGGACTGACGCCATTTTCTGCTCTTGCCTTCTCCTGCTATTGCCGCCATTACCAGTTCGATCTCCACCTATAGGAGCGATGAAGAAGGGTTCTTGATTTCACCTTTTGGCAGAAAAGGTGATCTGAAGTCGTGCTCACTCACCCTCCATCAGATTCTTGGTGAAGAATTAAGTTCTTGCTAAAGGGCCATTCTACTGATTCTGCTCCACCCTACGCTGTGTCATCTTCAGTGGGAGCAGTCTTTGGTAATCTCCTTGGGCGTGAACAACTTCGTTGGGTGTTACTGTTACTCCGTATCAGGTATTTCCCTCTCCTACCTTTTGGTTTCAGATCTGGTCCGGTTTGGGTTCAAGATTGATCATTGAAAATGCAGTTTTCTAAAATAGGGAATGTGATTCCCACATGGGAAAGGGAGAAATTTTTTAAATTTCTACCAACCTACCTGCAGGGTTCGATCATCCATATGTTGGATCTCTCATCCCTTCACCTTCGTTTTCTGTTGAGCCCCACCACTCTCCACAGGCTACAAGAACAATAAGCAAACAGTGTTAGTTTAGGTTCACCGTGATCACACGAATTCGAATGATAAACGAAAGGTAATGGTAGGAATCATATACCACCGTACTATCTCTAGAACCTCGTTTTGGGCGAGGGGAGCTTCCTCTTCATCCGCCCACTCGAAAATCAGACGATGGCACCCTTGGAGAGGGTACCACAATTAGAAAGTTCACCGGATCTACGCCCGGTGTAGTCTTTTCCATATGAGGGGATGTTGTAGAACCCTAACCAACAACAACTTAGGCTTTTCGCGCCTGCGATGAAGTTATAGACACATCCGTCGACGCTGCCATAGTCGAAGGCCGGAAGTAGTGCGCCACCTTCGCCGTTCTCTCTGTTTTTGTAATAGGGAAAGACTACTTTCCCCCTCCTCCATAACCAGGGGCCTCTTTTGGTGCTTAGCCCCACCTCCTATGAAGGTCGCAGCACCATGGAGGATGGAACGACCCCTCGATTTGCGGCATGACCCTCTGGAGGAGCCAAAGAATGATGGAGTTGGGGAGTCCTCCTGATCATCTTCTGGAAACCCCCGAATAGTGCACAATAATACAAAAATTGCAGGGCCCTACAGCCCTACACCCTCGACAACCCCACAACCGGTATATGCAAACACCCCGGAAAAGCACGATCATGGTGCCGAACCCAAAAGACACCTTCTCCCGAAGATTGTAGAAACTGGCCACCTTGGTCATCATACCCAAATTGGCGAATCACCCGGTCTATGCGGTAGACAACCAGTTGTGTTTCACCTAGGCGATCAAGATAAGCCACCACCCTAGGCCATGTGACCAATCGCACTACACCCGCAGTAGGTTTGTCGATATCTACAGTGCACTGTTGATTGCCGTCACCAGGAATAGACATGCCAACACAAAAGGGAATCACATTGTGAACTGGGCGAGCATACGACTTCCATACAAACCCGTCTAGTGAAGCCAACCTCATGCTGATTTTAGCCATCTTTAAACTTTTATGACAAGCAGCTTGAAGCCAACGTTTTCCTCTGCAAACATCAAAGACCTTCTCCTTGACCTCCTCCCCTCGCAGAGTAGCAATGGGGACCCAAATGCATGCAATACAGTGTGGAGTGACATTGAGATCGAATCACTCGCACAAAAATATCCAGAAAAATGGCGCATAGATGTAACTAACATGCCTCTTACAACTTGGGTCCACTAGTTGATGAACAGTGTCATCTAGTTGCTCGTAGAGATATCCCAAGAACATCGAGGCCAAAGGAAGCTAATGGCCAGACGCAGCAAGAACAGCAAGAGGCACCAAAGAGGTGCATAGATCGTAATCGGGGGGACCAAGAAAAGGAAAACAAGAAGCAATGTACAGAATGAAGGCTACGAGATGGCATTGACTATCTATGCCTCTCGCCATTACATCCTGCGTGCCATGAGACTCGAACCAGAACTCCAACCAGTGGTCCAAGGACATCTTCCCCCAAAAGCCTTGACAAACGTGTGGGTACGACAACACCAGTGCTCCAGTAAGCGACCAACATACTTCACACCCTCCCTCCCAGAAAGGCCTAAATAACAGTCTACGGGCCTCAACAGACCAGAATCCTACAACATCCGATAGTACAACCAACTACCTTTGACACCGGGACTAGAGGCCAAAAGCTCTGTTCCCCTTCAGCAGTTCTCCCTCTCTAGCAACAACTCTGTCGTGTCCACCTCCCTAACGAAATCATAGAAAGGACAACCAACTACCTTTTCTCCCTTCATCTGGGTAGGAGCCATGGTGAAAAATCACTAAGGATGATGGTACACACGAAACAAAGAGCGGAAAAGTTTGTTTAAGGAACAACCTAAGACACAAGGAACTCTACGAAGACAATAGCAAGAGGTAAAAAGGAAATTGGCGCGGTTCCCCTCCCCTATTTTTATAGCAATTTTACTCCCTCCATGCGCGTGGAAGACCAAACGATGCCAAAGAAGACGAAGGGCACTTGTACAAGACCCGAAATGATGCTTAGCAAAAAAGCAACCAAGGTAATTTACATAAAAACCCTTAGAAAGATGGGACCAGACAATGCATTAATTTAAAAAGAGGTGCCATGTTCATTATGGAATGACAAACGAAGAGCCCTAACAATGGCTGACATGCAGCCACCCCCGAAAAGGTTTTCTTGACCCCCCATCAAACATAGAATCCTAATAGACTTCCAAATCACCCCTCATTGACAAAAAAAAAAAAAAAAAACATCGAAGACTGATACAATCATCCCACAGGGGGCTCTGCCTCCACCAAGCCATTAACGATGCCATTCCCTTTCTTTCCCGCTGACAACAAGGGGACAGAAAAGACTGATAGCAAAATAGATGTTTCCATCAATAGCCAGGGGGCTGAAACTCACAAGTTGCTAACAAACTTACTCCTCGGAGAAAGGAAAACAATTGACAAAAATCCACAGCGTCCTTCGCTATTTACCTCCCCACCAATAGACAACGGGGCTAAAAATGTACACAAGTTTACGCATGGGTAGAATGAAGACGATCGAAAAAAGTAACTCCAAATGCCTTTTGCTAATTCTCTTCCCATTGATGGTTAGGGGGGCTGAAACACAATAGCAAAACAAGCATTGACCATCGACATGAAGCAAATTGCCAAAAGATAGGGGGGCTAAACCGTAGAATGCAAGAAACCACCATTGTGAACACAAGGTATGCAAGATCTGTACAAAACTACACAATAGGAAAAATTCCCAAACCCAACGCTGCAAAACCTGAGGACGAGAGAACATGGTGCTTATCGATAAGCTCCTACTTACCGATAAGAAAGGAGCTAATGTATGTATACAGTGCTCGCTCAAACCCTTAGGGAACATCAAACATCAAGACTAACACCAAAAAGTTGCGTGCAAACAACCCAAGTCAACCCCCGTGCTGCGATGAACTTGCAACGCACCATAAACCCTGCGATGAACTCAGAACGCATATCGCAAAACCGTGATAAACCTACTGTCCACCGGGTCCACTCGGTGCCCAAACCAAAGGAAACCATGACCGAACTCATCCAAGGGCCCCAAGCCTACTTGAATGTGTGATGAAAATACACCCACTAAAATGTGCGATTAACCAATGGCTTACAAGCCCACTCATGACCAAGATCAAGAGGAACCCAAACCAAGCCCATGGCTAGGCCCGTGTGTGCTCGGAGGCACGTGGAACCTACGACAGCAAAAGTCGTAGTGAGACGCCACGTGGAGTCAACAGAGCACCACCCGCCAAGCGGCGACGTCATCAATGCCATGTAAGTTTAGTTAAACCGCGCAAGAGGTAGTAGCACACGTGAGTAATGGGGGATCTTGAGGAGAAGGAAAGCCAATCCTCGGGAAATCCTCACGAGACATGTGGCGAATCCTTAGTGGTGCACTTAATGATTGACAACAAATCCAATATTCCCTTTCCCGATCGGAGACAAACATCTTTATCTCCTACCTTTTAGGATCTCGAGATCTTCCCCCATAAATAGAGATCCTCCTTGTATTAAAATTCATTCGACTCTCAGTATTTGGCATCTGACACTCAAGCACTCTCTCCCACTTTGATTCGTTGCCTCGGCATCCTTAGCCCTAAAGAGCCTATTCCCCTACTTGCCAGCTTCTGTCTGTCTTTCAAAGAGACCACCTACACCCAAGCCTTACCCCACTTATAGAATGAATGTGGAGAGATGGCATTGACTGTTAGCTTTCCTGACCATGACATCAATCGTACTCTGGCTATCGAACCAATAGTTAATCCACCCCTCAAGGGTCCATTTCCCTCAACCACTTGTCACATCTACTTGTGCCTTGAAATCATCTATCTCCTTCCCCAACTCGGTTTAAAGGTCTATTAAGGCGCTAAGAATAGACTCCACATACTGCAAATGATGAGCAACAACAACACCAACTAAGGGCAAAGCGAGCAAGGCAGCCACATCCTCTACAATAATACCAGGCTTGCCCAATGCACCAACAAATGTGTGGGTACGACAACACCATTGTGACAACAACAGCCACACATAATCTGTGCCATCCTTACCAGGGAGATTCATAAAACATTCAACAAACCTTAGAAGCCCCGCATAATGAAACAATAACTATTTCATGGGATTGTCAAGAATGGAAAGAGCCTACGAGGTAAAATTAGTACAAGATTTTGAGTAGTCTATCCTCGGCTTAGAACACCTAAACGAAACACTGCGCTTTGAACGACCATAGACATAGAACTTCATTCCCCTCCGTGGCATAAAATGCATCATCCTTCCCCTTTGACACCGGCATTAGAGGCCAGAAGCCCTTTCCGAGGTTTCTAACTTTGACAGATTCATATTCAGATAGTAGCTTGGTCGTGTCCACCTCCCTGACATAATCAATGAAGGGGCAACTAGGCTAAACGAACTTCTTTCGTTTGTGAGACATTTGAATGAAACGCGAAACCTTCGATGAAGAACACAACAACCAGTATCGAAACCCGTAACAGAACTCGCAATAGAGGCAAACACTTGAAGCAAATCGTAAACTCAGGAGGAAGGGAAACTCCCTCCAAAGGCTTTTAAGATGGATTACCCCTCAGAAGTCGAGCCTGAAATCATGTGAACTGATACACTAACAAGGTTGTCTAAGCATTTGTCGTCGCTTCAGTAGCAAATGAAACGCCCGTATAAAAGGAAATTTACTAAACTACCCTAAAAAAGGTGGGACAAACGAAAATCATACTTAAGTGGAGCCATCACACACCCACAATCACTATGGGGCTCAACGATTACACCACGCACGCACAAACATGTCAACGGAAAAAATGGCGCCCCCACCCCCATGTAAAACGATCGGATGCCAACTAGTCTATTTATAGGAGGATTAACCTCTGAAAATTCCACACATCATCCCATAGAAATTTTCATTATGAACGGAGGGAAGGACGAATAGTACACACAAACATTAATTCCCTCATAGAAAACATTGAACACTCACAGAGAGACCAGAACCACACTTCAGTGACCTCCAATGACGAAGTGAGTACTTACGGTCTATTAAAAGCAGTAAGCACTTTGTCAAGACACAAGGGGGATGAATCATTAACTAGCAAACACCAATTACACATGATAATCACATAGGTACACTTGGAAGTGTATCTTGATAGAAAGCACTTTACCAAGACATAGGGGGGGGCTAGAAATTCCAAATCTAATCACAAACGACAAATTTGTCTCCAGACAAAATGCTTCCAATCAAGAAATAAGGGGGTTAATAATCATACAAGAACCAGCCAGTGCTATCAAACAACACACCACTAGAAGGAATTTTTCTTATCTTTCTCAAAATTTCACAATCCCCATAATAGATGGATAATAAAAAAGAATCCCCTTACACTCCTGACACCCAACCAATACACTAGTAGACGAAAGCAACACACAACGCCCAATTTCAAGAGATAACTGACACTCAAACGAAACAAAACTCAAAATTACCTCTCTTCACTTCAGCCATAACTCCCCATTCAATGATAGAACATGCGATAAAAGAAGCAAAGAAAACGCACAGACTGCAGAGAAGCTTATTGATAAGAATACTCTTACCAATAAATAGAAGGGCTAATTGTAAGTACATGTGGTTTATTACATCTGTGATCACGATGAAGGCATCAAACTGAAATGATAGAAATGCCCATGATGACACAAAAGCTACTGAGGGCCTGCGATGACCCCATAACCCAATCATAGATTTGCGATGAGCTCAAAGCCATCGTGGACTTGTGATGGACTAGAAAAGCATTACAAGATTGTAACAAGTCAAAGACACTCACGACAATACATCAAACAAACTAAGCAAAACATGTCAAACTATTTCTAATGTTATCTGTGCCATGACGATGCAGAAGACCCGCGAGGAGAAGTAGCACAAGTGTATCATGAGAATCCTCAGACGAAAGGAAACTTCACCCTAGGAGGATCTCAAGCGACATGTGGAGAATCCCCAACAATGTCCTCCTGCCAACTGATATCTAATGGATTTGTTTGAGATCTAGGTAAGCCCACTCCTGTCTAAGAACCAAGCCTAACCCAACCTGGGGTAAAGCACTCAAGCCCAACCATCATGGGTACCATGCTTGTCAGTTCAGCTTAACTAGGGTCAAAACACTCAAGACTAACCATCATGTGCCTCATCTATGCTAGTCCAGCCCCACCAAGGGCAATGCAGTGAGGCCTAACCATTATGGGCCACATTTATGTCAGTCCAACCCAACCAACTATAGTAAAGCCAGGCCCAACCATCATGGGCCACACCTATACTAGTTTAGCCCTTTCAAGAACATTCAAGGCACACCCAATCATCATGGGCCATGATCCCAATGCAATCCATCCAAGGGTATCCTTGCCCAACCTAGCCCTCACCAATGCTAATCCAATCAAGCCAAGAGCAGTCCAACCAAGCCTAGGTCCCTATGCAAGGGGCAACAATAGCCCAACCAATTTAGACCTGGACACCTTGATCCTCTACTCCAATACAAGCATCAGCCCAAAATTCCATGCAAGGGGTAACACTCTTTCCCATGACCACAATTGACTTGGGGCTAGACCAGCGGTTGGCCTACCTAGAGCAAAGCCTTGGAAAGTTATATGGCAACAACATGGACCTGGCTGACCTTGACTCGATTACTGGACATAGGCTACCTCTAGGTTTCAAGTGGCTTGAAATGGACAAATATGATGGGACAAGATGCCCAAGGGCCCACATTAGAATGTATCAACAAATCATAAGGTCCATGGGATTAACAATGATCTTTTAGCTCAATCGTTCTTAAGAAGCCTAACTGGACCTACTGCAACTTAGTTAATGAACAATGGCCCTAACCTAATGAAGATTTGGCCAAGTTTAGTTGATGCATTTGCGAATCACTACTTATACAACACAAACATCCTATTACCAAGGCATAGATTAGAATTGATCAAGCAAAGACAAGAAGAATCATTCATAGACTTCATAGATAGGTGGAGGGCCCAAGCACCCCAAGTCCTTAAGAAGATTACTGAAGAGGACCAAATTTCATTAGTCTTAAAGAGATTGAATAAAGAATATGCTAGTAAGTTGACTCTGATTTATCATCCTACTTTTCAAGCCCTACTTTGTGCAGGTTGCTAAGTGGAAAACTCTCTAATAGCCAGTAATGCATTCACCCTCGAAATATCATAATCAACTGGCATCTCATCTAACAACAAGCATATTACAGGGGTTGAGTCTTTAGAAATCGAGGTGGATCGACTAGGAAATGAGCTTCAAACTTATGTAGTGATCTACTATGCATCAACTCCAAATAGTCAACCTCAACAAGCAAATTGTGAAAATAAGTTGAACCAAGATAGAAGTCCAACATCCAATTAATCCTCAAGGTCCATCAAAAGAGTAACAAGCCCTACCAAGTCATCAGGTTAGCACCATGTAAAAAAAGAGTAGCCAACCATTTGATCCCATCAATTACATTAGTCCCATCCATCTTGTGAAGGTGTTATCAATAGCCAAGGCAAACAAGGCTTTTGATCCAACCCAACTCATTAATCAAATTCAGAGGTCAGGAAAAGGAACCCCCCCAAAATGGCAATGTACATTATCACTGTAATGTAATAGAAGATTGAAGAAGATCAGCCATTCGATCCAATTCAATTCGTCATGCCCATAAAGTAGATACACAACAATGAAGTAGTTCAAAAACAAGAGCATAATGTGCAAACTGAGCAACTAGACTTAGAAGAAGGTTTTATTGCCCCAATTCAAGTGATTCCCATAAACCAAGGGAAAGAAAATCCTAATATAGATGGCAAAGTTCTACTTTGGAATTTCAACAGTCCACCTCTAAATTTGACATAGAAGATTGGAATGGTATGAAGCAAGACATAGACATATGGCATGGTACAAGGCAACCGGAGCTAGACTCAAATCGGGTCAATCAGGACCCCTTCATTGCATCAAGAGACTGGCATAGTGCATGGCAGGAGAAATTAAAGCCTAAGCAAGATGACCTAAAGCCCATCTTAAGCATAGACACAAAAGACTAGCATGACACAGGGCAAGTAAAACAAGAGCCCCAATAGACTAATCTAGAGCCCAACCTCATCACTGAATTAGAAGTATGGCATGACACAAGGATTGTTAAACAAAATATAAAATAGGTTGAGGTGGACCCTAGCATTGGCATAGAACCAGAAGGCTAGCAACATCAAGAGTAGGTCAATTATGATGAAAATTGACCCAACATGGTGGTTAGTTTCAAATTGAGTTCAGAAATGCAACAAGAAGCTCAACAAAATGCAGAACAAGTTACCCATGATCTAGGCTGACTCAATCTAGGTCTAGAGATGTAACACGGAATCTAGGTACTCATGCTTAATGATCATTTCTGTAAGATCCCTATGATTTTTCTCTTGATTAAATTTAAAGTTTTGCAACTTTTTGGATGTATCTTGTGAAGTCTTAAATACCGACAGTATTTGTTGACCACCATTGTTACACCTCTCCCTAAAGCATTTAAGCAAATGTTTCCTCAAATGACTAGTGCCATTGGAACTAGATCCATTAAAGTCTTGTTTACAATGATTGCAAATGGCAAGATATTTACCAAATGCACTTTTCTTGAGAGAAAAGTCTTTCCAAACTACACATGTTCTTTTTCTTAACCCCCCGAGACTAAGATATTTGAGAATCTTGTTCTAATATGAATCACCACCACCTTGAACAGTTGGTTGACTTTGACTTGTTTCAATTTGAGACATGCTTATAAGTAGAAAAAAAAAACCTATATATATAAATAAAGTAGAAAAGCAAGAAAGGAATTTACCAATTGTTGACACAAGAAACTGAACTACGAATGATCACCAACTAGTTAATTAGGCCAAGAAGTTGATCAAATATGTATAAATAAAAATTACTAGCCTACAAAATAAATACAATAAATTATTAACTTGTCAGATGTAAAAAAGTAACCGAATAGATAGATTAAATGAAGATGTCAATTGCCAAGAATAGGAGAAAATGAAACAAAAACTAAATAATGGATTCACTTTGGCTTTAGATTTTAATTTATTCCATTTTCATCTACATTGTACTGTAGAAACACAAAAAAAGTCAAACATAAAATAAAAGTAAACCAAAATTAGTATTTTTTTTGGTAAGGATTGGGTTATTTTTTATTGATACCCTTGTGGAAAAGTAAGGATTGAGTTTAAACAACATAGGAATCCAATGCAATCTACTGTGGATTGGGTTGTTTTCTAAGGATTGGGTAGGTTGGTTAGGTAAAGTAAACCAAATAAGGATTGGGTTATTTTTTAAGTTGTTGTCTTTTAGAGGGATAATAGCTCAGATTCCTTTGTATCTTTTAAGCATCTTGGGATGCAAACAATACCTCTAAATCATTGCAACAACAATATCAGAAAACCTTTAAACCATTTCTAAATTACTATACAAGAAATGGGGTCAAACTGCAACAAGTAGTATCACAAAATCCATTAGCAACAATGTCTCCTCCCCTTGGCTATCCTGACCCACCTACAACATCGTCAATCCCACCACCCACCACTACAAATATTGTGGCAGAATGGAGAGCAACCTGGGATTCTATCTCCTACGCCAAGGCCTTAGGAATCCTGAGACTTGTGGTAGAAAGTGATTTGATGATTCAGGTCCTTACGGGTAATTCAGAGCCTCCTTGGAACATTCTCTCCTGGTTAGGTGACATAACAGATATGACCAAGAGTATGGAGGTTCACTATACTCACATTTTGTCGAGAGGGTAATACTGTGTTAGATGGCTTGGCTAACCTAGCTTATAACAGTTTGGGGAATTGTTTCTTCGATTCCAAGAACAATCTCCCACGGCACATTCAACTTTTACTTTTTGATGATTTTTTGTTCTTTCCTAGAATTCGTTGTAAATAGTTTTTGGGGATGGTTTTGTTTCTGATAGCTTCTTGCTTAGTTATGGGTCTAGGGCAAGGCAGGCTATTTCCACCCCTGTATTTGTTGATTTTATTGATAATCTAATGAAATCTTAAGGTGGCCCCCCCTTTACTTGGAATAAATTTTGGGGTTAAAAAAAATTAATGATTCATGATTGTTTCTTATAAATTTTTGCATATCCAGCATTTTAGGAATGAGGCTTGGAGTTTTAGAGTCATTTAGGGGGTGAACTTATTTCAGGGGAAAGAAAGCTTCTTTCCCACTTTTTTTTTTTCAGTTTTTGGCTCTTTTTCTTTTGTAGCGTATCGGTCGATATATTCCTGATACACCCTTAATATGCCCCCGATATGCCTCGATATGCCCTCGATACACCCCCCATATGGTGGAAAATAGATGATACCGCATATTTTCCACCATATCTCGTATCAAATTTTTAAAGATATGATACAATGCACCCTGTATCGGGCGTATCGTATTGAAATTTGAAACTTTGCTCTCAATACTCTTGAGATGATTTCATGTGGAGGTCTTCTTCGGATCTCCCCCTCTTATAGATGAATAGCTGAGGCTATAAAGGGAGACAAGGAAACGACAAAAGTGAGCTTTCCTATCTCGAAAAAGCGGTTATGATTCACGAGTACCTAACGGGTAAGCCCCTTCAGGGTTTTGCCATATGTCTAATGGGAATCTCTTGGGATCCAGCCTTTCTGTCTCATGTGGCACACACATGGATACAATCCTTTGTGCTTACTCGTAATCACGTGCTGATGGTAAGATCTTCTTAAATGATATCAAAACTCAGTGGTAATGGAGTACCATTGCAGTTACTCATGAGATCTCAAATCACTGCAAAGTTTTATGATGTCTTCGATGACGGATATAGTGTTCATCGTAGGTTCTATCATGGTCACATTTGTATTGTCATGGTCCTCATGGCAATCTCCACGATTCTGATATACATATGTACTTACAATAAAAAAAAACTAGAAATACATATAAAATATTATATTATAAATAATAAATAATATATATTTATATATTTCATATATATTCATTTATAATATATGTGTGTGTGTATGTATGTTTGTATGTATGTATACAGGTTGGTTCGGTTAACCGTCAGTTTTTTATATTGGTTAATTGAAATCTAATCAATAGCTTCGATTTTTTTAAAATACCAAACCAATTGAAATCTAACCAATAGCTTCGACTTTTTATATTGGTTAACTGAAATTTTTGGTTTGGATCATTGATTTGGTTTTGGTTTTGGTTTTTGGTTTTTCATGACCCTAAGGTTGTATTTGGTTGCAATGCAAACAAATTTGTTCTGATGCAAAACTATGGCAGTGCAAATGATTTGAGTGTAAATTCTGACCTATTTTTCTTTCAAACTTTAGCTTATTTTGTTTAATGGCAATACAAATGAAGTAAATTAAGACATAAAGCAGAATAAAGTAAAACCTAAAACAAAATTAAACCAGAATTTGCATTTTTTTCATTTGCACTCTCATGCATTTGTACTAATGATGAATTTGCACTGCAACCAAACGCAGCCTAAATAACAATTTTCTCAGGCAAGTGATTCCCACGGTGGGAACTTATAAATACAACATTCATTTTGAGTTCGAAGCGATCGCATCTAAGCGAGAGCCAATTAGCATGCTTATTTTACTTTATCTTTTTTTTGCTTTCTCCTTTCTCAGATTTTCTGCAGAGAATAAGATCAATCTGACCGGAAGAGAGGCAAAGGACTCTCCGAGATTAGCATTTCCCACCCGAGGAGAAAAGAAGGCAATTACAGGCACTGAGGTGAAGGTGACTCGGTGAGGTGAGGCACAACACAAGCAGAAGAAGCAAGAGACGCAGGAGTCAGGACCAAAGACGAAGAGGATATGGGTCAAACAAGAGCGGTCCTCGGGTCTCGGGTGAATCGATATTGAATGGACCCAAAAGCGGTTCGAATATCAGGCGATCGATTGTCAACCCGACCGAAAGGGAGCATCAAATTCAAATGCTTAATTTGAAAGGAGTACAAATATAAATATATACAATACACATATATACAAAATAATATAAAATATAAGGTTTTGCACCCTACATATTTCCAAAATGAATTCATCTTCCCTCACTTCATTTTGACTTTTGAGGATGAAGTTGTCATTTGGACCGTGGAAATTATGACACGTCACGCAAGTTATGAAGAGCAGTTTTTAAGATTCTGTCGAGGGACAACATGGGCTTCTTATCTACTGTCCAATTGTCTAAAACAGAACGATGGTTCAGTTAAGGCATGTACCCCGTAGGACAGTAAGCCGTCGGATTTGGACTAGCCGTATCAGTTAATACACATCGTATCGGGGGTTTTTCGGTATGGGTATTTCGGAGTTTAACCCGATTTAAGGGATAAACAGGCCTTAAATAAACCCTTCTAAGTCATATAAAAAATTTAGAAAATAAAAAAGAGAAATCAGCTTAAATTACCCCTACCGATATGTATACATATGCAGAAGTCATAATAAAGTCATCACATCGAAAACCCTTAAACCGAGTAAAACCCTTAAACACTCTCTTATAGGGGCACATCGAAAAACCCTCAATACGATATGTATCAGCCGATACAATCCGATACTGTTCGGGTCATGGCTGAGCTGGCCCTATGAAACATGTGGCCGTCCAACTATCGCCATGCCACGTTATCCTAACTCAGCCACGTCGGTATAGCTCGGCCACGTTGGGCTACCTCGGCCAAGCTACGTTATTACTGTGGCACCCCATCTTATCTTTCCAGCCACGTCAACTACACGTCATATGGGTGAGCACAACTACGGATAAAGAGGAATAAAGGAAGATGACTCTGCTGGGGAATGGGACTCTATAACGAATACCTCGGCAGCTAATCTCATCCCGACAACCCCGGAAGCCCAATCCGACCAGGACACGGATCTTCGGTTATAAAAAGGTACTCCATGCTCGAGGTAAGGGACCCAACTTCTGAGACCTACACCGCTACTTAGATCAGACCGACATCCTTATAGCTCGGTCCGATCATCCCACCACCTCCTATTGACTTGAGCGTTGGAATTCTTACCCGGGGGTAATTCCTTGGGCCTCTGATTTCTTCCTTAATCATAGATATTGAAGCGTGGCCTCGTCCTTGAAGCTTGGCCCCGACCTACCAGTGAGGACTGTATATTTGCCCTCCTCGGTTCGTGCATTACCTCGGATTAAGCAGCATTAGATTGGCACCGTCTGTGGGATTGGCACAAAAAGCCTTTCCCGAAAGTCTCATTCCTCGCTGCGCAATTAAGGAAGTGATTAAGATGCCCAAAAACCAGTCTGAACGATCAGCTAGCCATTCCCCGTCTCGGGGGAACCAAGAAGTCCTGCAACCTTCGGCCGCAGTAGATCTAGCGCAATTCCGAGCCATGCAGAAAAAGGTTGATAAGATCTTCGAATTCATGCAAACACTAGGGTCTACCATGCCACATAACGATCCTCGGACCGAGGACCCCAAAGCACGCCAATCAGACGTAAGGGGAGAGCGGTCCGAGCGTATGAGGCAAGACACGACCCAAAGGCCCGCGGCCACTGCTCGTTCCTGAGGATGGGACTACCATAGCCAGATATACCAGTTAGCGTGCATCCCCGCCAAAGAAAGGCTCGGCAAAAGGACGCCGCTCTTCGTAGTCTCAGTCACCAAGTCAAGCTTGGTCAAGGATCACCCCACACGACCCAAAAGGGAGGTTGTACACACTGCAGCCCCAGACAACAGAGATGTCGAAATTAAAGAGTTCTGGCAACGTCTGGAAGAGTTAGACCGCACTTCCACCCATAAGAGTGCAATTCCCGCCGTAGACCAACCTGTGCAGGCCACCGCACATATCACCAAGGAGCCACCCTTCATCTAGGACATAGTGGACGAGGTACCCTTTGTCAGATGGCGAGCCCCCCAATTCGACAAGTACGATGGGAACTCTGACCCTTTCGACCATGTCGCAGCGCTCAAAGCCTAGATGATGCTACATGGTGCGTCGGAGGGACTGATGTGCAAATCCCTTGTAACCATGCTGCAAGGCCTAGCCTTGGCATGGTACTCCTCCTTGCCGCCAAGGTCTATAGCGTCATGGGCCCAACTGGAGACCCAGTTCCTGGTACAATTCATAGCTACTCAGAAGCATTGGAAAACCTCAGCCAGCCTTATGCAGGTCCGATAGAGAAAGGTGGAGTCCCTTAGAGATTATCTAGCAAGGTTCAACAAAGAAGCACTTCAAGTTAGGGACTTAAATCAATCAGTCGTGCTGATGGCCATACAACACGGACTCCGCCCTTCCCCATTCAACTTCTCCATCTCCAAGAATCCTCCTCAAACGTTGGCCACGCTAATGAGCCACGCACAGATGTATATCAACATTGAAGAGGCCTAGGTGCAACTCAGAGACGAGGATGAGAAGCCCGGCAGAAAAAGGAGAGAGAACAACGAGCAGAAGTCCAAGAGGTCGGAAAAAGACCACAAGAGGCAAGATCATTGGACCGACCATAGACCTCGCACCCCTCCGCCGACCTATCGGAATTTCACGCCACTTAATGTTCCGTGGTCTGAAGTTCTGATGCAAATCCGCGACCGCAACTATGTCAGGTGGCCCGAGAAGATGAAGACGTAAAGTAACAAGAGGAACTGAGAGAAATATTGTGAGTTCAACAAGGACCATGGCCACGATACGGAGAACTGTTTCGACCTTCGCAACCTTATTGAAGATCTAATTAGGTGCGGTTATCTTAGCAGCTTCGTAGACAGAAAGGAGAAGTCAGCCCAAGAGGAAAGAAGAGCGGATGAAGCTTGACAACCTCCGCCCCGAGGCCCTCCAGTTGGGGTTATCCATGTGATATTGGGAGGAACCGCCTCCGGAGGGGAAAGCAACTCAGGACGGAAAAGATATGCTCGGCTATGCGAGATCGACGGTCGAGGTCACGGGAGGAGGCGCGACACATCTATCACCTTCACTGATAACGACCTCCGAGGGTTCCAGACACTGCACGACGATGCCTTGGTCGTCACATCCGAAGTGGTCAACTTCGAGTTACGGCGGATCCTAATCGACACAGGGAGTTCTGCCGACGTATTGTTTGAGGATGCACCCACTGAGAGGATAACTCTTCCCCTCTTCATCGGGGACGACGACGTGACTGCGACAGCCATTCATCGTGGTGCACTGCCCCTCCACTTACAACATGATCCTCGGCAGGCCGACCCTCAATGCCCTACAGGCCGTAGTCTCAACATACCACCTTGCCATGAAATTTCCAATCAAGTATGGCATAGGGGTGGTGCACAGGGACCACAAAACAACGCGACATTGCTATCGGTTATCCTACCAAGGACCACGTCCAGTGACCGAGACATTGATGGCGGAAGCATATGACCTGTGTGACGAAGTAAAGACACATCGTGGCCGACCCGTGGAGCATGGAGCTGAGTAAATTTGACATCAAGTACGCACCCCGTCCGGCAATCAAAGCCCGGGCTTTGGCAGATTTAATCGCAGAATGTACATTTACCATGGAGGAACCAACCCCATTGCCCCCAGCATGGACCCTCCGTGTTGGTGGCTTGTCAAACCAGCAGGGCAGCGGTGCTGGCCTTATCCTCCTCGGCCTGGATGACGTAGTGTTGGAACACGCCCTCAGGTTTGAGTTCAAAGCATCCAACAATGAGGCTGAGTATGAGGCCTTGGTTGCTGGGGCTCCGCCTTGCTTTAGACCTCGGGGCACGATGAATTAAGGCATTCAACGATTCTCAGCTCGTGGTCAACCAAATGCGCGGCCAGTTCGAGGCTTGAACTCCCTCTATGTCGAGCTACCTACAAAAGGTGCAGGAGCTCATTTAGCAACTCGAGCACTTCAACATCCAGCAGATCCCTCGAGCTGAGAACACTCGAGCCGACACCCTTTCAAAGCTCGCCAGTTCACCGTAGACAGACCTTGACTCAACTGTCCGGCTAGACACGCTGGCCTAGTCGAGCAACGCACCATTAGTCGTCCTCACCCTTCCAGTGCAACATGGCTCATCTTGGATAGACCCCATAGTTGAGTATCTTCGAGAGGGCACCTCCCCCGAGGATCAAGAAGAAGCAAGAAGACTCCAACACAGAGCAGTCCGGTATTGCCTGATACGGGGTCAACTCTACCACCGTTCCCACACGCTTCCCTACTTGAGGTGCCTCCCCCCATCTGAGGCACACTACGTCCTTAGGAAAATACATGAGGGCATTTACGGAGATCACCCCGACATGCGCACACTAGCCCATAAAGCACTCTGATAGGAGTATTTCTGACCGACAATGAAGCAGGATGCCGCCCAGTTAGTCTAGAAGTGCGATAGTTGCCAATGTCACTCTAATCTACATCACTAGCTTGTAGCCCCTTTGAGACCGATCGCCAGCCCATGGCCGTTTTCCAAATGGGGAATGGACATCCTCGGCCCCTTCCCCACCGTGGTTGCGCAAAAGTAGTTCCTTCTCGTAGTAGTGGACTACTTTATGAAGTGGGTAGAAGACGAAGCCTTGGCGCGCATCATCGCCCACAATGCCCGAAGCTTACTTTGGTAGGGAATCATTTGCCGCTTTGGTATCCCGCACGTGCTCATCACAGACAACGGAACACAGTTCATCGACAAGAAGTTCGAGGCCCTCTTTGCTGACCTAAGGATCAATCATCAGACTACCGCGGTACACCCTCAGAGAGACGGGCAGACCGAGGTAACCAACCGCATCCTAATACACGACCTGAAAACATGCCTGGATCAGGCCAAGGGAAGGTGGGTTGAGGAGTTGTCGAGCATTCTCTGGGCTTATAGGACGACCCCGTAAACTGCCACTAGAGAGACCCCTTTCAGTCTAACCTACGGGGCCGAGGCCATGATTCCCATGGAGATAGGTTCCCCAACCCTTCAAACCGAGCTCTTTGACGAAGGACAGAATGATGAAGATCTACACGCGGAATTGGACCTAGTAGAAGAAGCTCGGGACCGAGCACATGTGAAGATGGTTGCACAATAGCAGAAGATGGCACGCCATTACGATTCTAAGGTAAGAAGACGCAAATTCAAGATAGACGATTTCGTTTTGCACAAAGTCATAGTCCCCACACCAGGAGAAGGAAAGCTCAGAACAAACTGGGAAGGGACGTATAGGGTCTCCAGAGTCCTCGGACCAGGTACTTACAGACTTGAAGACCTCGAAGGTCGACCAATACCGAGGAGTTGGAACTCGGGAATCCTCAGGATGTACTACCAGTAGACCCACAAGCAATAAAAGTCTCCTTTTAAGCTATTTCTTTGACCCGGAGGTGCACCCGTAACCACCGCACACACTACACACGCACATGCTAAGTCGCACTGCCAACTGAACTGACTCCGCCGATCCCCAAATGACTAAGCCCATTACACCCAGCTCGACATCACATTGCCAAGAAAGCTACCCGACTCAGCTGCCAACGACTGAGCCTAAACGTGGAGGAAGAATGCCCCTGCCCACCAAGGCCTGAGGGCGGTCGAGGAACTACGCACTACCGCCGACTTAATGGCTGAGCTAGCTGGGAAACAACTAGCACCAGAAGGGCCCCAAAGGCTCCCGAGACCAGAAACTAAGCGTCCCATGGCTGAGAGCTCGGGAACCAAAAAATCTTGGACAATAGTAACCTTGGTCAGCACAAGACTGAGGATGCCGAGGCATAGCCCAGCCGGCTACACCTCGGCCAATGACACCTCGGTCAGCACAAGACTAGGGACGCCGAGGCATAGCCTGACCGGCTACGCCTCAGCCAACGACACCTCGGTTAGCATAATATTGGGGAGGCCAAGGCATAGCCCGGTCGACTACACCTCGGCCAACGGTAACCTCGGTCAGCACAAGATAGAAGACGCCAAGGCTTAGCCTGGCCAGCCATGCCTCAGCCAACCATGCCTTGGTCGACTATACTCGGTTAACAGACTAGAATCGTGAAGTGCGAAGAGGACGCCTGAGGCACAGCCCGACTTGACCCACACAGTAGCCCGACCGGCCACACCTTGGCCAGTGAAAGAAAAATTGTACAAGTAACAAGATGCCAAGGCGTAGCTCGGCTCGGCACGCATAATAGCCCCGTCGGGCATGCTTCGGCTAGAAAAAAGGAAAATGCACATGCACAAGTATAGCAACAACAACAAGAGGCATATATATAGTCAACATGAGGAAGAATTGATATTTAACTTAAGATGGTCCATTACATCGTTTAAGGCTCAGCATACCGAGCCAACACAAAAAAAAAACACAAAAAATTATGAACATAGGAGGTCGCCAATCAGTCCTTGGTGGCAGAATCAGTAGCACCAACAGCCAACAACAGCTTTGGCCTCATCCTCAGCTCCCTCGGTGGACCCTTGTAGAGAATTTGGATCAAAGGCATCTTAGCCTTGCGACTCAACGGCCAACTCTGGGTGATGGTGAAGGATCCTTCGTCAGAAAAGGTTGAACCTCGTTGTAAAGGAAGCCTCGACATACTCATCCATGTGCAGCTGCATCTCCTCCGATGCCTGGTACTCATTGATGGCTTCCTCAGTGACCTCCTGCCTCAGCTTGTCTTGCTCAGCCTTGAGCTCGACAATCTCCCGCTTTAGCTCCCGGACAAGATCAGCCTGCTCAGCCAGTTGCACCTTTAGCTCGGCCACCTCCCTCTCCAGCGCGGCCGACTGCTCCCCAGCAGCCTAGAGCTCGGCCAAGTAGGCCTTTTGCTACAGATACTCGGACTGCTCCCACTCATACGATGATCGAACGTCTTGGAGATGATCAACCAGTGCGACCGCCGCATAAGCATTCTACAAACAAATGTGATAAGTACACCGAAAAAAAGAGAAAAACACAAGGAATAAGAAGAAGAGGATTTACCTAGGCAACAGACTTGAGCAACGCACACTCCAAGGCTCCGCTACCAACCCCGACTGGTTCCCGAGCTATGGACATGGCCATGATTCCCCATAGTAATTGCTTGGGAACCCCGAGTGTCTCCAGATTATTGTCTATGCAAACCGACCACCTTGGCACGTGCAGAACCGAGCTGCTTCTCGCCTCAGTTGCCGATGCACCTGCGGGACGATGGACCCCTTCGGGGTCAACCACGACGACGTCGTCCTCCTCAACCTCTCATTGTTGAACTCTTCTTCGCCGATGAGTCGCCCTGTCTTCAGATTGTTGCCGCTCTTCTGCCTCGGGATGAGCTTCCAGTTGCACACAGGCTCGTTCTTGCCTTTGTCGGAGCATCTTCATCCGACAAAAAATTTCTTCCTCGCTGGCCATGCTCACACCTGCAACATAGGAGGCCCAAGATAAGTACAAAGTAGGCAAGATAAATTCAGTTCGGCAAACAAAAGTAAAAGGAAATAGACCGGCCATCCTTTCCATCAGCCCGACGAGTATCAGCATCTCTGAGCATGTGTACGCGATAATGTCGATTTTGTGGATCATCCTCAGGGCCGACCTCTCCTCTCAAGTAAGCGCCAAGCATTGGTGTTGCGGCAGAGACGTCCTCGGCCCCCGTAGCTCGGTAGGAAAAGGGAGACCCCCAGGGATTCACATAAAGAAGAACGACTCCTTCCAGTGCTTCATAGAAGAAGGGGCCCCGACCAACGACCGAATGTTCCGCCAGGTGGAGAAGTAATAGTACCCTTGCTAGTGGTGTTTCAGTTGGAGCATAAAGCTCACCTTCCCCAGGGTTAGTTCTATATCGCGGATAACACAATAGGACATAAGGCCAAGCAAAAGCCTAAAGGAGTTCGACATCAGCCGCACCGGCAACACCCTGTACCACTTTAGCACCTCGGTGAACCCCTCGCTCAATGGGAACCTCAACCAACCTCCAAGCTGTGCTCATAAACACACAGCTCACTGGGCTGAGCATTAGTGGCCATCTCCCTAGGTAGCGGACACCTCATTTGGTATTCCACGGGAATGGGATACGTAGCTCAGATCTGAGCCATATCCCCGGGCGTCAAGACGTTGGACATGGTATCAAACCGGCGACCTACCCGAAGAGGAAGCTCCGTCTCCCAGAGGGACCAGCCTCGGCTTCCTAAATTTCGGTAGCCATGAAGTCTCTCAAATCAAGCTCGTAGGTCGAGCCACGAGAAGAGCTGGAATGGGAACTACTAGAGGACCCGAATGAGGAAGAGAACCGGCGAGATGAAGAGGATATACCGGGCAATTTGCGGAGCTGAAGAACGAAAGCTACCAAGCTATCTGCAGAGATATTTGTCGAGTTGTCTACCGAGTTATCTGCCAAACTGTGTGACCGACGAATCTTCCGAGCAATGGATGCCAAACACTCTTGCAAACGATACTGAGGATAGGGACAGGGGGCCCCCCTCTTCCCTTTTATAACTATCAGGGGCACAGACCGAGGAGAGATCAATGGTGTAGATGAAGCTTCCCTGACAACACCTTAGAAGGCCAAGGGACGTGACCAATAGCGTACGACAAGAGGCCTTGGAAACCGAAGCGGCACCTTCGGCAGGCAGTGGTTGCGCCCATTAATTGTGCTGGTTCAACTGCTGTACCAGTCCAACCTTCAACACGGAGACCTGTCGTACCGGTCCAGCCTTCGACACAAATCCTCAGCTAGTCCACCCAAATCCTCAGACTAGGCAGCTTACGGCCACAAGGCGGAGCAGTAGTTTGGCCGAGCATTCCCCCTCCTCGACAACAAAACTGGGAGAGTGGTTCGGGAACCAAAATTTCGGTTCTTATTTATGTTCTACAGCTGACGATCGAAGGAGTCCTTGGCAATGACCAACACGGCACGGGCGATACGCATGCTCAGAAGTTCCTCAGCCGGGCAACGAACCTAGGAAACTTCATTCATTGACTTCAGAACTAGGGGAGTGGTGTTCGGGTCATGGCTGAGCTAGCCTTGCGAGACACGTGGCCACCCAACTATCGCCCTGCCATGTCATCCTAACTCGGCCATGTCAGCATAGCTCGGCCAAGCTACGCTATTACTATGGCACCCCATCTTATCCTTCCARCCACGTCAACTACACGTCATATGGGTGAGCACAACTACGGATAAAGAGGAATAAAGGAGGATGACTCTGTTGGGGAATGGGACTCTATCCCGAATACCTCGGCAGCTAACCTCATCCTGACAACCCCGGAAGTCCAATCCGACCAAGACACGAATCTTCAACTATAAAAAGGTACTCCATGCTCGAGGTAAGGGACCCAACTTCTGAGACCTACACCGCTACACAGCTCGGACTGGCATCCTTATAGCTCGGCCCAATCATCCCACCACCTCCTACTGACTTGAGCGTCAGAGTTCTTACCCGGGGATAATTCCTCGGGCCTCTGACTTCTTCCTTAATCGCAGATATTGAAGCGTGGCCTCATCCTTGAAGCTCGACCCCGACCTGCCAACAAGGACTATCTGATTGCTCTCCTCGATTCGTACGCTACCTCGGATTGAACAGAATCAGAACCTTCTCTTAAAATTTCTGAGTTGAATTGTTCATATTTTATAGCAGTTTCAATTCAATTAGCTGGGACTTGATGATTTTAATGAATTTAACTTAATATAGACAATGCCACAAGGAGATCGACAGTCAGAATTGGTTACCTGTAGCTACTTTTGATAATTTGCACTTGTTAATCAAGGACAGATTTCTCTTCTATCAGGTCTCTGGGATTGATTTGATACTCACTTTGGAAGGAAGATGTCTGATATTGACCATGGGTTCATGACACATTACCATCTTGTATTGATTTAGTTATAAAATGTCATTCGTCCTAATGTCAGCTTAATTATATAACTGGTTATGGGTTCCAAGAGGAGAAGACAAATCAGCTTAATTATATAACTGGTTATGGGTTCCAAGAGGAGAAGACAAGGTTAAGAAGAATGAAGAATGAAGATGCAGAAGTATTCAACTCACTCTTTATCTCCCTCAGTCTTTTTCTATACAAGAACTTTGCGTATGGTAAGAAGGTCCACCACAAACTAAATATATATTTGCCTGCTCAGACAAACTGAAGCAAATGTGTTACCCATTTACCCTTATAGCAATGTTTGTTAGGCTGTGTTTGATTGCAGTGTAATTTTACTTATATTAGTACAAATGCATGAGAGTGCAAATGGAGAAAATGCAAATTCCCATTTAATTTTGTTTAGGATTTTACCTTATTCTATTTCATGTCTTAATTTACTTTGTTTTTACTGTAATAAAACAAAATAAACTAAAATTTGAAACAAAAATAGGTCAGAATTTACAATCAAACCATTTGCACTGCTATAATTTTGTATCAGTGCAAATTTATTTGCATTACAACCATAATAACAAAAAATAGAAAAAATACAATACTTTAATGTTCACATCAGCAATGTCTATACCAAAATCTTGTTGAGCAGAAATGGTGCATCACTGTGGTGGGGACTGGGGAGAGGGGGGCATCTTATTGCTGCTGATTATGATGAAGTACAACGTAAAAGAACACAACAGCATCTAATTTATCTTTGATAAATATTCAATAACCATATGTGGTTCTCTTATCTGATATCATCACTAATTATTTACCTACTCGGAAGAGGTAAGTAATACCCGAAAAAATAATTTTTTCTTGATCCCCATATAAATCTAAAAAAAAAAAAGAACTTGAATTTTTTGGTCAATGGGAAATTTCCCCCCTCTCAAAATCTAAGAAACGAATGCCTCCTTAAGAGCATGGGCACATGGTTGTTTATTCAAGAAGTACCATAACACTTCATTTTAGGGAGAATGAGGGTTCAGCCCAGGACCAGAATTTGTAGGCCCAAAGTATTGTTGGGGTAGGTGTCAGCTTGGAATTGATGCCAATTCACGGGCGAGCGTTGATGCATAGAGTGTAAATTATTGGCATTTTGAATATTTATAGCTCTGCGGTGGAAATCAGAAATCTGCATTGAATCTGTCCGTACTTTTCCATTCATTTTATTCCTTTAAAAAGAAACAATATTTAATTTCCAAATCTACTTAACAATATTTGGTTTCACCAAAATGAAAAGAGAGAATAATGCTCGTGGGGTTCATCTACAACAGCAAATCTTCCCTCCACAAACAAAAAACAAAAATTAATCTTCATTTTATTCTTGTTTTCAAAGGAAAAGATAGAAACTACTACCTTTACCCCATAAGCTAAGATCTAGCATATCCTCCCAAAATATAAGAGAGCAATACTTACTTGAGGATGATCAAAAGAACAGATTCTTTGCTTGCTTTGGACCTTATGGACTAGTATTTTTTAGCGAGTCTCTCTCATTGCTACAGAGAAGCAAGGTTACATCTCATCAAGTGCCAATGACCTAATAAACTCAGGAATTAAAGACCAGGTCAGGAATTTCTTGTTCCTGATGGCAAACTAGGCTAGCCCATCGGCTAAACCATTACAAGAACCAGGTGTATAAAAAAGCTCAACAACTATAAATCGAGAGAGGAGTTGTTTACAATCTTGAATCAGTGTGTGTATGTTCCATGGTGGCTCCAAATCTGAAGAGAGTAAATCAATTTCAATTTGGATTCGATCCCATAGACTCAACAAATGACAATCCTTCCCACACCGTTCAAAGCTCAGATTCCAATGGAGATGAGGACTGAGTAACTCGAGCTCTGCCCACAATGAAGTTTGCAACTTGATCACGGATGGCAATACCCACTGCAACCCCATCATAATTCCAGGTTCCATCAGTATTTAATTTCACAAAATTTGGTGGCGACTTTGTCTAATTGAGAGCATGGGTGCTGTTTGGATTTTGATCATTAGTAGACTCTATTTTTGCTTTTTTAAGAAAAAACTTAGGCCCCGTTTGGTTCGCGGGAATAAGGGACTGGAATCGGAATCGGAGTGGGCTATTCCGATTTCAGCTGTTTGGTTGGGAGGAATCGGAATATTCTATTCCCATTCTTGTTGGAATGGCATTCCCCCATTTGAGAGAATGGCCATTCCCTGCTTTTTCTTTGGGAATGAAATCTCATTCCTGCTGATTTTAATTCCCATTTTTATTCTTATCTGAACCAAACAGATTATTGGAATCGACCATTCTGATTCCGATTCTGATTATGAATCAAACGGACCCTTAAAATATTTCATATTGACCAACATCTTGAAGGACAAAAATCAGTTGCTCTATTTATGTACAAGGAGGCAATTCTTAATTAAATTGACATTTTGATAATTGAAAATATTAGATGCATTATTACAATTATTTTTTTAAGGCACATTCCATTAGGAGAATGTTCATAATACAACCAAAATGCTATCAACAGAAAAATGTAAATATAAAATTATAATCAAACAAACAGAAAACCCATCACCAAGAAATAGAGTAATGGCCCAAGGAGCAGAAATTACCCACTGCGCACTGGGAGAGAACTCAAATCCTCAGGAAATGGTGCAAGGACTAAGGACCGAAGAATTCCCAAAAGGAGAGACATCTATCTCTAATGTAGATAAGTCCCAATGAGGAAATCTCCCGCATAGCAAAGCATTGAGAGAGAGAGAGATGAAAATGGAATTTAGCTTTCGAAGTAGAGTGAGAAGGAGACCAGACCAGTGGCCAGAATGCTGCAACAAGCTTTCCATTGACTTCTATGTTGATGATCCTGGTCGTGTGACACAGTGACAATAGCAAAAAGAGCTACAGGAGATCCTAGCCGAGGGTGGTGACGAGAATTCTCCCATGGTGAACTTGCTCAAGGGAGTTAATTTTTCTTTCCTACTAGTGGCATTTTTTTTAGTTTAATTCCTTTTAGTAATTTTTTACTTTAGTCCAACTCAAAATTTTTCATTTACTCTTCATCAAACCAAAATTCCATTTCGAACCCTCTTGTTAATTCGAATTGCCATGATTTTGACATCTTTGATTAAGGTATTGATACGATACTCCCGATACGAGGCATAAAATATTTGTATCCATGGTCATGGATATAGGATACACTACACCTAGATACATATCCCATGAGTCGTGTGTATCGGCACGATACACCTTTGTATTGGGCCGTAGCATGCCATATTGGTGGATACGGTCTAATACACACTGATACAAAGGCGTATTTGTGCCTAGTTTGACAAAACTATATATTGACTACTTTTAGATTGTTTTACATCTTTAATAGAAATTAAAACATAGTATTATGAAAACTGAAATAAATAATTTAAGATTTTTTTTTTCAAAAAATTTAGTATAATCTATAAATTATAAAAATAATATATTTCATCTACCTTAGAGGATTTATACATTTTATTTTATACATAATTATATGATAAAAATGGAAACATAGTTATTATTTGAAAAAATAGAGTTATTATATAAAAATACTAAATAAATAAATTTTCCTAACAAAATTCATGGAAAACAGAAAATTATAATTATAAAAACTGAAATGAATAATTTAAGATTTAATTTCCCCAAAAAAATAATAAAACTGAAAATTATAAATAATTTATTTTATCTACATTACATGATTTGTTTGTTTTATTTTACAATTATATGTAAAATAAAATCATTATATGTTAAAAATGAAAACATATTTATTATTTAAAAAAGAGTTGTTATTTAAATAAAAATACTAAATTAATAAATATTTCCAAAAACTCATAAAAATTAAAAATTATAATCATAAAAATTGAAAGAGTGTTAATTATTGTATGATGTTTGAATGCTCTAGAGTCCCAATATTGTTTATTGTAATATTTCTCTTTATATAACCTATTGAAGTATGCATTTATCATGTATTTTTATCTTATTCATAGATAATTCAGTTTTTCATTTAGTATTATTAATGTATTTTTGTGATTTGTATGCATTGTGTGAATTCAGATTGACATCTGGCCCTTGTAAGTCCTACTCTCACTGTATATATTTCTCTCTTTTTTTTTACATTTTTGTGCTTTTTCTTCTCCCATTTACCATGCAATAATGGGCACTTGGATGTTGTTGGAGTTGGTGATGAAGCCCTTGTTGAATTAGCTTCCGTAAAATCTTTTACATACCTAGACTTGTCATAGTTTGGTTTCCCGTTATTGTTTTTGTCTGTCCAAATAAAATTCTCGGCATTCTATGGCTATCGTTTTTTAAAGGGAAAATTCTCAATCAGTACCCTGTACTTTGGCTCGAGTGACAATTTAGTCCCTGAACTTTAAAATGCGACATCCAGTACCCGAATTTTCAAAATGTGACAATCCAGTACCTATGGCTAACCAATCCGTTAATCAGCCGTTAAGTGACATTTGAAAAGTAAAAAATGCCATTCAAATGCTATCTAATTCTCTTTATCAACCATTCAAACTTTGACAAAAAGCTGAACAGTCCCAAATCCTAACCTCTTTTATTTAAAAAAATTGGTGACTGTTTAGAAGATTCTAGAATTTGGGACTGTTCATTTTATTGTCAATGTTTGGATGATTGATAAAGAGAATTAGATGGCATTCTTAGGACACTTTTGACTTTTCAAATGTCACTTAACAGCTGATTAACATACTAATTAACAATAGATACTGGATTCTCACATTTTGAAAGTTCGAATACTGATAAAGATTTTTCCCTTTTTAAATTGATAATGCTACTATTCAATTCGTACCATTTTCTTTTTTTTTTTTTTCCTTCCTTCCATTAAGGCTTAAATTCTATTGGAACAAGAAGGCTGATAAGTTTTTGAATCATGACACACCATTCCTCATCTCTCAGCGGTTCTATCAATATACTGTTTGCTATTTTCGAGACTGATTTTAGTGCTCAATTTACTTTGTTTCACCAGGTATTGATCTAATCCATCTTGATATTCCATTTTCGTGTTAGTTTTGTGAGTTGGACTGAACGACCACTGATTCGGCCTCTCAAAACTGAAATGAGAATCGTTGTATCTATTTGGTTTTTTGGGCGAGAGGTAATTATAATTTCAGAAATTTTTGAAAATTAATTATTAAAATCAATAATTACTAAAAATGAATAATTAGTTAAAATATTAATAAATACAAATTTTATAAAAAGATTATCACTATTTTTTCATTGGAATATTTATTTATATAAATATAAATTTACTTTTTACATTTTCAATAATTTTAAGGGAGAAGTACCGATCAGCCCAGCTCAGAGTTTACTAGCCACGAAGTACAGGGGGAATGCATCCTGACCGTGAATTGATGCCAAATTCACGGGCAGGATGTGGTTTATAGGGGGGAAGAGGGCTAGTTGTAGAGGGTGGCTGGAACTCAGAATTCTGCATCGTGTGTATTCGTACTTTTCCCTAATTTTAATACAATCAGTGATTTTTTAGCAATAATTAGTTATTGATATTTTCAGTAATAATTAAATGATAACATCAAATAATTGATAATTAATAATTAAAACTTTTATCAAAAAATTTATATTTTACATTTTAGTAATTTTGATATTTACTATAATTTTTGAGCAATACTTAGTGATTTTGGTAATTTAATTTAGTGAAAGTTAAATTATTAAACTTCCAATTATTTAAATAAATAATTGGAAATTTTTTATAATTTCCATTCACTGTGGTTAGAGATTATTGACGGTGTTAGATTCCTGGTGGTCACCGGGGGTCATTCTCATAAATAAAATTGATTGAATAAAATGGGGGAGATAGTCGTAAAGAAGATTGGAAGGAACCAAGGTGATCTTTTTGGTTGCAGGTTCTAAGTAAGAAGGTGATTGGTCAAGAGGGACAGATTAACTTAATCAAGAGAATATAAAAATGAAAAAGATTAAAAAAAATAGAAAAAGAAGAATAAATAAGGGATAATTTGGCACGACCTAGTAAATAAATGTCACGTGGACGTGATTTGCTTGTTGGATGACAACTCAGCAAGGGGAGACTAGTCAAAAGTATGCGGAGTTCGGACGTTAGACCACCTCGGCATAAAGCCACCTTGGCGCCTAATTGAGTTCGGGGCCCAGAAACCAAAGTGACACGTAATCAATTCCAGTGGCTTCCCAGTAGACTCCGAATATTACGGGATCATACCACATAACGGCAAGCCTTATCTTCTCCTCGACCGGATCAGGTGGCGACAATAAGGTTCATTGATTAATATGTTACTCCCCGACTAAAGCAGATATGGATCTCGTCCATTTAGGCCGCAGATCTCGGGACTGTTTTAGGAAACCTGCGATGGTTCAACTATATAAAGGCATCAATCCCTCCATGGTCCAGGTATGCGTGCGATTATTTGCATCCAAGCTCTCTAGAACTCAAATTCTAGCTCGCAACCACAACATAATACTGACTTAAGCATCGGAGCGACCTCCCCGGGTCACCACCCCAGACACTCTGATCACTGTTTTGTAGCTTGCTCCAACTCATCACACGAGTACGCCCAGGCAACCCTCCAGCTAGGAGCTTCTAGATTGCGGATCATCAATTGGCGTCGTCTGTGGGAAACGATCGAAAGGTCATCCCAAATTTTTATAGTCTCAAACTCAGTCTCAACCTCAATAGCATTATCCAACCACAACGGTAAGGGTAACATGAACATCACTAGGGGCAAGAGCAGTAGATAGTCACTCCCCAAGGACCCTCAGTGACAATCGGCCAGTTCACCATTCCTCTGACCGCACCCGGGGTCCCATCACTGTCTGCACCCCACACTGCCCAATAGGTGAGTGTCCCGCTCCCCCCGGTGAATGCCAAATTCTCGGAGCCTTTCGTGATTCCCCCTGGGGTCGGGCACTCCCAGTTCAGTGACCTCTTCCAGAGCATTCAAACAATGCAGATTTAGATGCAGCAGATTCATCCGTTTCAACAATATTATTTTTATCAACAGTATCAGCAGCAGTTCCCACCACTGCAACCAAGCCAGCCGGTAAACAACCAGCGCCAGTCCCCTCCTCGTAGGGAGAGAACTTCGTAGGTACCGATGCCCCCTTCGGGACGAACCCCGCCATAGGGTGTTGTAGGTGACCGACGTACTCCCCTGCTTCCCGAAGAGAAAGCTCAAGGAATAGGCCCGAACCCAGCCAGCTAGAGAGGTGTAGACAACATATTTCCCATTTGGAGCATCAACCCGAGGTCTGAGGTACGGGCTCCAAGAGAGACCCCTCGGTTCCTCGCAGCAGCCAACATCGAACGCACGACGAAGAGGAAGCAGCGAGGAGAATCTCTGAACCAGCTCGCCCTAGTATTCGAATTAAGATCAAAGTGCCTAACAACATGGAGGCCGATAGTACAAATGTCGCTCCACCAAAAAATCAGCAGCGGCAACGTCGCAAGACTCGCCGTTCATCAGCAAGAAATGATCCAGCAGCAAAGCCCAACCATCCAGCAGATCAAGGTCAATAAAGAGAGGATGTGTGCTAGATGGCCACAGGAACAACACCTACTCTTTGGAGCCAGTTTTCTCCCTTGACACCCAAGCACCTAGCAGCCCCAATGCCGAAAGATTTCACGGTACCGCCGCTAGACAAGTACGATGGGTCCCTTGATCCTAATGATCACGTGGACGCATTTCAGTCCCAGATGCACCTTGTCGGGGCCGATGAGGCTTGTATGTGCGTGGCTTTCTCCACCACGTTCAAAGGAGTAGCTCGGACCTGGTACAAAAACCTAGCGCCAGGTTCCATCAGAAGTTGGGCGTAGTTCGCAGATATGTTTATAGCCCACTTCATCACTAGTAAGAAGTGCCTGAATTCACAAGAGAGCCTTCTGAATGTGATGCAGAGGGAGGGAGAGTGAATCTGCAGTTATATCAAACGCTTCAACGAGACATGCCTACAAATACCGGACCTTGACCGAGTAGTACGTCTCACCGTAGTGCGCAAAGGCATCACCCATAAAGAGTTCAAGTGGCACGTCGTAGCCAACAAACCAAAGAACATCACCAAGTTCCTCTAGTTGGCAGATCAGTTTATCAGCACTGAAGAGTAGATAAACCAGAAAACTGACAACCATCCAGGAGAAAAAAGGAAGAGGGAGGAAGAGAGGACGGACAATAAGAAAAGAAAAAAAAGTAAGTCCCCCAAGCGAAGAAGCAAGTCCCCGAGCTCGAGGAGCAAATCCCCCTCGCGAAGTTACAGGTCGGGTTAGCGTTCCCGGACCCCTCCAGTGGAGAGGACGAACTATACTCCCTTGAACACGAAGCGAGGAGAGATCTTAATGGCAATAAAGGATTCCTCTATCGTCAGATGGCCACCCAGACTCCGTGGAGACCCAACGACCAAGAACCCGAACGTCTATTGCCACTTTCATCGGGACCATGGTCGCAAAACAAAAAACTGTAGAAACCTCTTTGATGAAATTGAAGAGCTGATCCGTCATGGGTACTTGGAAAAGTACATTCTACATGAAGAAAATGAACATGGGAACCGATAGGGAGATCAAAAAAAAGATGCTCTAGAGAGTAGCAGACAGAACGAGCAGCCACCTCGCCCGCTACTAGAAGAGAGACCGATCCGTGGGGTGATTAATATGATTACCGGGGGATCTATTGTAGCAGGGTACACAATAGCAGCTGGGAGAACATCATTCTGAGAACTAAAGCATGATGCAAAGAACCCACCCAAATGACCTTGGATCGAAGAACCGATCTACTTTATCGAGGACGATGCCTGTGGGATCTAGTATCCTCATGACGATGCCCTAGTCATGAAGATGACCATCAATGACTTTGATGTAAGGCGGATCTTGGTGGACTCAAGTAGTTCGGCCGATATCCTCTTCAAAGAAACCTTTGACAAGCTGCAGTTACAACAGAGCGACCTAACGCCAGCAGATGCCCTACTAGTAGGGTTTAGCGGAGAGGAAGTTAGGCCTATAGGTCGTGTCACAGTACCAGTGGAGGCGGGCACATGGCCAAATATTGTCCAGTTCGAGCACACATTCTTGGTGGTCACTACTCCATCCCCATACAACGCAATGATAGGTAAGCTTATTACGCATGTTTTACATGCAGTAGTGTCGACTTACTATCGAATGAAGTTCCCAACGGATTGCAGAGTGGGAGTAGTACGAGGCAACTAGCTCGAATCCCAGAGGTGTTATGTGGCTGCTCTTAAAGGAAAAGCAAAGTTAGTAGAGGATGTCGAACTAGAGCGACTGGAAGACTACAACGAGGAGCAAGCTGCCTCGATGGAAGAGACGGTCCACATACCTGTGTCCGAGACCGAACCAACCATGACCCTCCAGACCGGTGCACTCATAAGTGAACTGCTCCAAAATCAACTAGTAAGTTTTCTATTCAACAATTTAGACATTTTTGCCTAGTCCGTGGTAGAAATGCTCGGAATTAACCCTTGTGTCATAACTCACAAACTGAATGTGGACCCTTTAGTTAGGCCAGTCCGACAAAGAAAATGCAACCTTGCCCCGAAACGGTGGAGGGTAGTTGATGAGGAGGTCAGAAAGCTCCTCATTGCAGATTTCATCAGGAAGGTCCATTACCCGAGCTGGGTCGCAAACCCAATACTTGTGAAAAAAGCCAATGGCAAGTGGCGCATGTGTGTCAACTACACTGACCTGAACAGAGCTTGCCCAAAGGATTGCTTCCACTACCCAGAATTGATTGCCTGGTAGATGCGACCTCAGGGCACGAGTTGCCGAGTTTCATGGATGCCTATTCCGGCTATAATCAGATTAGGATGGACATAGCTGACCAAGACAAAACTGCTTTTGTAACCGAACTAGGGCTATACTGCTATAAAGTTATGCCCTTTGGTTTGAAAAATGTTGGACCAACCTTCCAGCGACTTGTAAATAAAATTTTTGAGCCTTTGATTGGCAATAAAGTGGAGTATTATGTTGAAGACATGGTCGTGAAGACCCAGTTCTCTGAATCTTTAATTAACAATTTAGATGTTGTTTTTCAAATTTTGACAAAATATAATATGAAATTAAACCCGAATAAGTGTGTCTTTAGAATCACTTTGGAAAATTTTTAGGCTACATAGTCAACCGACGTGGTACCGAAGTGATGTTTTGAAGTTGTACCTCTCCACGAGTGATGAGGTAGTTAGCTTGGTACTAATTAAGGAGGTAGACCAGGTTCAATGGCCCGTCTACAATGTAAGTAAGGTACTACAGGATGCAGAGACTAGATACCCTGACATCGAGAAGCTGGCATAAGCGCTAGTGGTAGCAGGTCAAAAATTACGCCCCTACTTCCAATCCCATACAATCGTTGTCCTTATGGATAGACCTCTAAGGCACATCCTACTTTAGCCCGAGGTGTCCAAGAGGTTGGCGAAGTGGTCCATCGAGCTTAGCGAGTACGACATCCGGTTTGAGCCATGACTAGCGATCAAAGCCCATGTCTTGGCGAACTTCGTAGCAAAATGCACGTTTAGCACACTGGCCCCTAAACTGATTGAGCCCACTCACACGTCGGAGGAGGGTAGTTGATGAGGAGGTCGGGAAGCTCCTCGTTGCAGATTTCATCAGGGAGGTCCATTACCCGAGCTGGGTCACAAATCCAGTACTTGTGAAGAAAGCCAATGGCCAGTGGCGTATGTGTGTCGAGTACACCGACCTGAATAGAGCCTGCCCAAAGGATTGCTTCCCCTACCCAGAATTGACTGCCTGGTAGATGCGACCTCAGGGCATGAGTTGCTGAGTTTCATGGATGCCTACTCCGGCTATAATTAGATTAGGATGGACACGGCTGACCAAGACAAAACTGCTTTTGTAACCGAACTAGGGCTATACTGCTATAAAGTTATGCCCTTTGGTTTGAAAAACGCTGGACCAACCTTCCAGCGACGTAAATAAAATTTTTGAGCCTTTGATTGGCAATAAAGTCGAGTATTATTGTGACAACATGGTCGTGAAGACCCGGTTCTCTAAATCGTTAATTAACAGTTTAGACGTTGTTTTTCAAAATTTGAGAAAATATAATATGAAGTTAAATCCAAATAAGTGTGTCTTCGGAATCACTTTGGAAAAATTTTTACTACATAGTCAATCGACGTGGTATCGAAGCCAACCCAAAAAAGGTAAAGGCAATTATAGATTTAAGACCACCTCGGAAAATAAAAGAAGTCTAGAGGCTGACTGGCCGGGTAGTAGCCCTAAGCCATTTCATGTCTAAGTCGGTAGGTCGATGCCTCCCCTTCTTTAAAGCAATTAAAAAGAATGAGACTTTCGAATGGACTGAAGAATGCCAGCTCGCGTTTGACGAGCTCAAAAGGTATCTAAGTACTGCCCCAGTTTTAACCTGACCTGAGGAAGGTGATATTTAGAAGTTGTACCTCTCCGCGAGTGATGAGGTAGTCAGCTCGGTACTAATTAAGGAGGTAGACCAGGTTCAACGGCCCATCTATAATGTAAGTAAGGTACTACAGGATGCAGAGGCTAGATACCCTGACATCGAGAAGCTGGCATAAGCGCTAGTGGTAGCAGCTAAAAAATTATGCCCCTACTTCCATGCCCATACAATCGTTGCCCTTATGGATAGACCTCTGAGGCACATCCTACTTAAGCTCGAGGTGTCCAAGAGGTTGACGAAGTGGTCCATCGAGCTTAGTGAGTACGACATCTGGTTCAAGCCATGACTAGCGATCAAAGCTCAAGTCTTGGCGGACTTCGTAGAAGAATGCACGTTTAGTGCACCGGCCCCTAAACTGCATAGCCCGCTCGCACATCGGAGGCATCAACCAGTGCGGCACCGGTCCCGGTCGTAGCAGTACCGACCAGGGACGAGGAGCCCTAGATCCTCCATGTCGATGGCTCGTCCAACCAACGAGAAAGCGGTGCGGGACTGATACTGTATAGCCCGAGCGGGGTGAAGTTGGAGTATGCTCTCTGGCTCGAATTTGAGGCATCTAATAACGAGGCGGAGTATGAGGCGCTAATTGCCAAGCTCAACTTAGCAAAGGAAATGGGAACGAAGCACCTCATCATCTGTAGTGACTCTTAACTGGTAGTTAACCAAGTCAATGGTGACTACGAAGCTCGTGACCTGACTATGACAGCCTACTTAACCAGAGTCAGAGAGATCCTACTGAGCTTCAGCTCCTGCTTCATAAGAAAAATCCCAAGGTCCAAGAATGCTGAAGTTGACGCTCTATCACAACTAGCAAGCACGACCGAGAACACTATGCGGACTGTGTACATAGAGGACATACCTCAGCCCAGCATTCTCAGGGGGGCAGAAGAGGCCGCTATCGTGTTGTAAGCGGAATCGAGTTGGATTGACCCGCTCGTTGATTATCTGCTCCATGAGACCCTACCTACAGAACGCAATGCAGCTCAGAGGGTAGAGCGTCAATCATCCAAGTACGTCCTCATAGACGGACGGTTGTACAGGAGATCATTCATGCTCCCCTACCTACGTTGCTTGCGACCCACAAAAGCTGAGCTTGTACTTCGCGATATTCATGAAAGTTAATGCAGAGGACACTTAGAGGGTAGGGCCCTTGCCCAAAAAGCATTAAGGCAAGTCTATTACTGGCCCACAATGAAAGCGGACGCACTCAAACTCGTCAAGAAATGTGATAGATGTCAAAGGCATGCTAACATCATTAATCAACCTACTGCCGATTTGAAGTATTTTACTAGCCCATAGCCCTTCGCCTAGTGGGGAATCGACATCCTCGGTCCATTTCCGCTGGCAACCGGACAGAGGAAGTTCTTAGTCATGGCGGTAGACTACTTCACGAAGTGGGTAGAAGTCGAACCGCTAGTAAGCATTACAACCCAGAACGTGCAAAATTTCTTTTCGAAAAACATCGTGTGTCGTTTCGGATTAACCAAAGTCTTGATTTCAGATAACGGGAAGCAATTTGAAGATATTAAATTCCAAAGCCGGTGCGCTGAGATGGGGATTCAGTAGAAATTCACTTTGGTAGCACATCCACAAGCAAACGGGCAGGCCGAAGTAACGAATAGAGCTATCCTTCGTGGGCTGAAAGCTCATCTTGCACGAGCTAAAGGGTTGTGGGTGGACGACTTACCTAGCGTTCTTTGGGCCTACTAGACTACCATCAAGACAGCGACGGGTGATACCCCCTTCAACCTTACATATGGTATAGAGGCGGTGATCCCGAATGAAATCAAAGTGCCCACATTGCGACTTGAGGCTTATGATGAGGAAGCAAATTATGATGAGCTTTGTACCAATCTGGACCTCGTAGAGGAGGTACCTGACCTGGCCTACATCCGGACTGCGGCATACCAGTAGAAAGTTGCTCGGTACTATAATGCCTGGGTCAAGAAGTGGCAGTTTTATGTCGGCGATCTAGTCCTACGGAAAGTTATGGTACCTGAGCCCGGCATGGGTAAGCTAGGACCGAAATGGGAAGGTCCATACCGTATAAGACTGGTGTACGGGGAAGGCATGTATGAGATTGAGACTTTGGAAGGGAAGCTCGTACCTCGAGCATGGAACATCAACAACTTAAGAAGGTACTATGTATGAGCCCACAACTCTAGGTATAAGTTACTCATGAGATCATCGAATTGGTCAATTAGACGGCGAGCTAGAGAGAGGACTATAAGTCACTCTCAGAAGCCTAAGGGCTATGGTGCTGAGCTGATAACAGACTTCGATACGATAAAAGTCCTAGTCGCCTCTTCGACATAGGCAGCTTAAAACCCAGTCACTTTGGCATGGGCAAAGCAAAGTGACCCAAGCACAGACAAGTCAGGTATGTACCCTACAGTGTCTGTTTGCCTTGGCATACAATGGCGACTAGATTATTCCTACTAGTGTCAAGCTTGCCAGATCGAGAGTAATCTATACTTAGAAAAAATTTCACTCCTATTTGGTTTAGTTAGCCAATTTGGGAGTAATCTATACTTGGAAAAAAAATTACATCTATATGGTTTAGCTCTACAGATCGGGAGTAATCTACACTTAGAAAAATTTGTACACAAAAATTGCAAAACACTTGTATTTCATTGATAAAGAACTTCGAGTACAAAAAAAAAGAGAAAGATTACAATTGCCTATTTGAGCTTGGAGGCTCGAAACATCGAGCATTACAAAAGGGGGGGGGTCCAAGAAAAGAGGTGTCAATCTGTTCAGGGCTCTTCATCCTTAACGGAAGACTTCAGTTGGAGGATCTGCCTCCATATGGTCCTCAGTGGCACCGGTCTCCTCTCCATCATCATCAAGAAGGTTGTCGTCGCTCTCTGCCTCGGAGTTCGGATCCTTGGCGGCTTCAACGGCCATCTACTTGGTGATCTTCGATGTGGTGATGGCATTGAGGTCGAGGTGGGGAAGTTCACACCAAGTCAACTACCTACTGAGCTTGAACCCCTTGTAGTAGCCCGCTGTCTAGCTTGAACCCCTTGTAGTAGCCCGCTGTCCCAGCCTCGACCAACCTTTCCCGAAGCTCCATTGAAGACTTGTACTCTTCAACTGCCTTCACCTTGGCCTCCTCCATCGCCTAAAGTAGGATTTCGGTCTGTTACTTTACATGGGCCTCGAGGTTCTCGATCTTCCTCTTTAATGCCGCTTCACGCTCTTCAAGCTCCTTCTTCTCTGTCATCAGTAGAGTTAGCAGCTTCTTCTTAGCTCGTGCGTCGTTCTTCAGTTGGTTGATTTTGCTGCGAGCTAAGTTAAGTTCGGTGTGGGCATTTCGGGAAGACTCCTCAGCTTTGAGAACCTGCTTTAGGTTCACCTTGAACTGGTAAGCCAAGGCGTGGATAGAGGAGTTCACCTACCAAGGGAAGAAAACAAGCATCAGTATACAAAAAATCTAAGTATAAAGCAACTTCAAAGATAAGTTCAAGAACATACCGCCATACAATGTGTGGCAGCTCGGGCCTCGAGCTGAGCAACTGGAAAGTCTGTCCAATGAGTGACCTCCTCAGTAAACACCGCATCCTTGCTCTTAAGAAGGCTGAACTTCGGAGTCAAAATACTCCAGACAGGAGCATCGGTTCCCATAGAGGTGGTGGTCGTTGGAACAGGCTCTGAAGACATAGTCTCCTCGGGTATGCAGGGTGGGGTCGCCTTGATCAGGTCCTCCTCAACCAGATCGATTACGGGAGGCTGCTCGGTGACAGGTGGGTGTTCGGGCTCAGTGACCTCAGTGGTGGTAGCTTCAGTTTTGACGCGAGCCTTCTTGGAGGCTCTCTTCTTCTTCTTTCCTTTTTTCATGCTCCTGAGGAGCTCATCAGCGGGGATGTCGTCCATGGCAACTGCAAAAATAAACGAGGTAAGTTAGATACAATACCAAAGTAAAACGGAAGGAAATTGTACAACAAGTAGCAACCTAACAGGAGGACTTTGGCCAGCTTGCACGAGTTTCTCCTCGGTCATGAAGTTTTCGAACTTCAGGCCGAGCTTCGCCCAAGATCGAACATCCTCCCTTGTCTTCAGATCCAGTCTAACGCCGGGGTCCTAGATGACTGCCCTCCATTGAGTTGGAAAAGGCTACCCATCGGTGTTGGGAACCACGAAGTAGCGCCTCTTCCAGGCTGGGACCTTGTTAGGGAGCTCATGCAATAGTTTGTACCTAGGATGAGGATATAAATAGTATGCTCACTTATGCTCAAGCAGAACATAGGACGAGTTCTTCTTAATGGAAAGGATCGAAGAGAAGATGTCGAGGTCAAGGGGACGGTTGTAATGGAAAAGAGAAATGGTCCCTACAATATTACGGATGGAGTTCGGGTGTAGCTGGTCTATGGTGATGTTAATGATTTCGATTATAAGAGGATGAAGTGGAAGACATAGACCGGCTACGAGCTGCTCCTCGAAGACCAAAATCTCGTTGTGATCATGATCCCAAGGAAAGTTGCCTAAGGGGATGCTATACACAAAGTCGCTTGGGAGCCTGTACCGAGCTACCAAGGCTAGGAGCCTATCCGCCGTCATTGTCAATGGGCCGAAGTTGTCTGGCAGCCGACCTCAGTGTGAGGTTGAAGATGATTTGGCAGAATCTTCTCGCTCCTGCCGAGGTGAGTCCACCTCGGGCGAACTGAGACCCATATCCTGTTTCGAAGTGACCACCTCAGCCCCAGTGGACTCATCGCTCCCGTCTAGAAGACTATCTAAACTAAGGCTAGAAGACATATTAAAGGGAAGGACAACATAATCAAAAGAGCAGAGGAAGGTGGACTCACCAAAAGGAAGACTGAATAAAGAGAGATGATCTCGAACCCAGGAATAGCTGACACCGAATTGGAATACTTGAGTACAACCTCGAAATTTGTGGACTTGCGGATTTGTGATGAAGAAAATGGGCCCTTTGGCCCCTATTTATAACCAGTACATCCGGGAATCAATAGTCAAGATCAACACGATCCGACGGCTCCTAGGAAAACCGGTTGCACGCCTACTGAGGTTGAAATCAATTTAGCGCGTATTTTGACATCCACGCGTACCAGGTACACAATCTAGGTCACTTCCTGGTTGAGCTGAATGGTTGAACAGGTCCGACCAATGACTCTCCCTCCATATCACCTAAACTTTGTGCCAAATCCACCTAAGCTCATCATGAACTCCCTACGCCGAGTCAAGACCCCTGCCACGAGGAGTGGGGGGCAATTGATGAGGGGTAATTTGGCACGACCTAGTAAATAAAGGTCACATGGACGCGATTTTCCTGTAGGATGACAACTCAGCAAGGGGAGCCCAGTCAGCAGCATGCGGAGTTCTAACGTTTGGCCACCTCGGCATAAAGCCACCTCGGCGCCTAGTCGAGTTCGGGGCCCAGGAACCGAAGTGACACATAATCAATTCTAGTGGCTTCCCAGTAGACTCTGAATATTATGGGATCATACCGCCTAACGGCAAGCCTTATCTTCTCCCAACCGGATCGGGCAACGACAATAAGGTTCATTGATTAATACATTACTCCCCGACTAAAGCGGAAACGGATCTCGTCCGTTTAGGCCGCAGATCTCGGGACTATTTTGGGAAACCTGTGATGGCTTAGCTATATAAAGGCATCAATCCCTCCATGGTCCAGGGACACATGCAATTACTTGCATCCAAGCTCTCTAGCACTCAAATTCTAGCTCGTAACCACAACATAATACTGACTTAAGCATCGGAGCGACCTCCCCGGGTCATCCACCCTGGTCACTCTGATCACTGTTTTGCAGCTTGCTCTAACTCATCACTCGAGTACGCCCAGACAACCCTCCAGGTAGGAGCTTCCAGATCGTGCATCATCAACAATAATAATTAGGCAAAGGTGAAATGGGGAGGCTAGTTCAATAGACTCGGACATACTTTGGTAACAAGGGGGAGAATAAACTACTGAAAGGGAAACAATAATAAAAAATGAAGTAAAAAAATATAAAAGTAAAAAAGAAAAACAAAATAACATAAAAAATATAAAAGATTCAAAAAATTAGAAAATAAAAAATAAAAATTAATTCCACAAAGAAAATAAATAATAGGGTTGCATAAGAAAATAACAAAAAATAAATAATTGAAAAAATTAAAAAAAGAGAAAATGAAACTATAATAATAAAAAATATATAAAAATTGATAGGGAGGATTCTCTTTAATATTAGTTTGTTCTTGTAGTTCGCTTTCTTTGTTATTAGTACTCTTAATTCATTAAATAATTGTTTATTTTGTGATTATGCTTGTTTGGAATCCCATGTGGGCCCCACATATTGGACTCAGGAGAGGGCTGCCTAATCCTTTCCCTTTCCCATCCGAGTCTTACTTAGATTTGTTCAGCTGATGCATTGGCTAGGAATCACAATCAATCAAAAATGATTTTTAGAAAATAATTCTCGGGGGTCCCATCACCTCTATTTCCTTCAAATGATGAGTGGAGGCTCCAAACCAACCCAAGTGAGTCATTTTCTGACACTTACAATAGGCCAGTATTCAGTGAGCCTCACATGGAGCACTAATAAATTGACTAAGATAGTTCATAACAAATGTATGGCCTAGGCGTGTGATGGTGAGGTATTGCAAGTGCCTAATAAGATGCTAAAATGGACTGGGATCTGGAAGTAATAGGTTTTCATCTATTGTCCAACATGTTCTATTGTTGGAGGGGAAAATCGGTTGCCTTTTTACATTGATGCCCAACATCATTGAGTATGTCAAGTGCACATTTGCTTTGACAAAGAAAAATAATACCATCTAATCAGGCCACCTCGATGTTGGGAAAATACTTAAGAGGGCTGAGATCCTTGAGATGAAACTTGGAATTGAGGAAGTAGTTAAATTGAGAGATGTGAAAGTCATCATTTCTTGCAAGGAAAACATCGTTGACATAAACAAGTAGGACAATAAACGAGGATCCATTTTGATAAGTAAATAAGGTGTAAGCAGCTTTGGATTGAGAGAAGCCCGCTTCTAATAGAGTGAGCAAACCAATTCCATGAGGCTTGTTTCAGCCGATATAAAGATTTGTATAATTTGCATACATGCATCCCTTGACCCGCAAAACCTAGGGGAATAGTAAGAGGCAACACACAATACCCATTTTCGCAATGGGTGCAAATGTCTTTGTAAGTTATACCTTGACTAAGCCATTAGCCTTGAATTTAACCTTGTATACCCATTTGCACCCGATGTTATGTTTGCTAGGAGGTAAGTCGGTGATGGTCCATGTGTTATTGGCTTCAAGAGCCTTAACCTCACAAGCCATGGCGTTGTACTAGTAGGAGTCTTTGATAGCCACGGGGAGGGACTTAGGCTCATGATGAACAACAATTCAGGAAAGATGGGCCATATGTTTTCGGTGAATGCAAGAATAAGAAAAATAATGAGAGAGAGAGAGAGAGAAAGAGAGAGAGAGAGAGGATATGGTGCACCTGGTGTATGTGATGGTGATGAAGGTCTACTAACCGTGGTAGCACTAGTCATCAAGGTATCATGGCAGTCGATAATCTCTAGTGGTAGTGGGCTTGGGAGTTGGTGAGGTTGGAAGTGGTGGTGGGCTAGGTGATTGGCTTGAATTGCTAGTACGAATTAAACATCCATCACCATTGGAAGATCCAATCAGATTGATGTACATAAAATATTATTAGTGAATGAATAAAATACATTATTGTTTTATGTTCTAATCGATGTTTTCTATAAATTACTCCTTAAACTAGACACTTATAAGACTCATGTTAGTTTAAATGTTTTCAGCCATTGGATAGACTTGGGGAGTTTATCCTAACAAAGCTAATGCTGGTTTGTTGCTGAACTAGTGGAGCAACTTGTCTCAACTGCTAGGGTTAGACTCCAAGTACAACCGGTGGGTGTTTAGAAGAAACATTAAATTCAGACCAATTTCTAGTTATGCCCTGGACCTTGGAGATAGATGGAAAAAACTAGAAAGTTGCACTTAACTCCAAACTTGAATATGATACTGCATTAAGTATTAGACTCAGTTGTCTTTGATGTGCCAACTAGTGAGATCCATCAAGGATCAAATACTTGGGCATGTTGGGGCAATTTGGGAAATTACTTGAGTGAATGGTCATAGTGATAGGATCGACCCCTTTGTTAGACAAAGTGAATATAAGGCTTTACACTCTCTCTGATGGAAACCTAAACTACTGTTAATAGATTTTAATTTTATTGAAAATCTAATTTGCAAAATGTATCTATATGTTATATTACTATTTTATGAAAATTGTTTGCAAAAGATTTTAATCTCGATATCCATTAGAGCGGGGAGTGTGACACTGTGTCTTGTAGTCAGGGAAGAAGTCATTCTTTGTGAATAGTGTTCTAATGATTATGGACCGAGATATTGTGTAAGAGACCATTACAGGGTTGATTACCCCATGGACTTTGTCTTACATAAGTCAATTGTTCTTAGGTATTCATAGGGTGGCTGAATCCAATGATCATTTAGTTGTAGATGTTGGGCCCAAACTAAGCCTAAGTTGATTGGGTTAAGGGTTCACTACCTTGAGCAATGAATTCAACCTAACCTCTTCTGGAGATAAGGCCAAAATCTTATGGAGTTGTATAAGACCTTTGTGGGTCACATGCTATGCAATATTCAGGCCCAAAGTGGACATGTAACACCTTGAGATGTGAACCATTAGAGAAAATGAGCCTAAGGTCCATTACTAATATGATAGTTAAGTGATCACATGACAATTTAAGTTATCATGTGATTTGTGTTGAAAATGGGCATGGATCTGGGTATGGAGCAACTATCATCTTAAGAGGATAATGCTTATCTATTAAAGATAGAGTCTTGATCCAAATTTGATTTGGATCAAATTCTAATTATATTAGAAGAGTGCTCTATGTAAAGGAGAAAGATGGGAGAGTCCAAATCAGCTAATTCTCTCCACTCTCTTGTCCTCTCCTCTTCTCCCTTAACTCCTAGAAACCCTAATTCGACCTAGCATTATTAGGGACTGATTTCTATTAGTCTTACACTATGTTTTTGCAAGAAAAAAAATCAGGGTACATTAGGTCTGCATACCCACTTCAATCCAAGCAAGTTGGAGACTAGTTTTTGTTGAAATGGTGTTGTTGAATCAACTTCAAATACATACTATGCCATCTTTAGTTGAAGGCCAATTTTGGAACTGATATTGGGCATAAAGTACTACTCTGGGAGCTATGTTTTGTAGTCTCTGTATTAGGTATGATCAGTTTTAATTTGGGTTATAAATCTAGTTTGGTTCAATGCAAGATCAATCCATAAATTTCAAAATTCAAATTTATCGAGAAATCAGTTCCTGAATTGGGTTAGAAAATTTTTGTAAATTTAACCAGCTACTAAACCTATTTCGGCCATGTCAAATCTGATTTCTAACCCTTCTAACATTTTGACCATGTGGGTAACACATGAGGATGCAACAACGCACTTGGGGGGTCCAGATTTATTTTGAGATAAATGGCCAAAGGAAGCATAACAGAGGCAGCCAATGACCCAAAGGTGGTCAATACGAGGTTGCTTCCCATAGATCATCTCATATGGGGTTTTCTAATGTAGTAGGGAGTGGGTGTATAGTTGAATAAGATTTCTGGAGTGAGATTGCAATTTGCCCAAAAATGAAGGGGAAGATGAGCTTGGAAGTGGTGGAGAGCACAAACTATAGTGAATAGGTGATGATGCTTTCATTCAACCACCCCATTTTTGGAGGGTGAAAACACAATTATGATGGTGTATGATGCCATGGTGATTCCCAACATGGGATAAGAAAAGAATTCAAGCCCATTATCGCTATGGAGTGACTTTATGGTTGTATGAATTTGGTGGATGGTTAGTGCATGAAAAAATTGAAAGAATTGGAAGGTTTCAGATTTGAAGCACATTTAATAAAACCCACATGCAATAGGTGTAATCATCAACTATGAAAAGAAAATATTGAATGTTTGTGCCAAACATGCCTAACATCACAATGTAAATGTTGATCTAAACTAGGTAAAGAAGGATATGTCTAGCAAAACATATTTAAGCAAGATATGGAGGGGTGGCCTAAATGTTTGTGCCAAATCTCAGGGTCATGGTGGTTGGTGAGTATGGAGGCAGGTGGACTACGTAGGCTGGTGAGAATGGATGTGGATTGATTACGATCAAGGTAATAGATGCCACCCCATTCACTACCCCATCCAATCACCATCTTGGTTGTGAGGTGGATTGATTATGATCAAGGAAAGCTCAACCCCATGCCCAACCCCATGCATTGGGGCTAAGGCCCGATACTAAAGTCAATCAAATTGAAATTTGATGCATTTGGGTTTAGAGTCAAACATGAGATTGTCAGTCAACCCCATGGCAAAATTTGACATAAATGTATATGTATAATTGTATATGCATGCAAGTATGCAAATATGTGTTTGTATGTATATATGTATGTATGGGCCCACCTAGCTCGAGGACCAAAAATCCAAGCCAACTTGTATATAATTGCAAATTAGGTCAGTTTGGCTCATGTTAAGCCCAGTCAATTTGTTTCCTTATAGACCATTGACCATCAATTACATGCAAAAGCAGTTTTCTTTTCAAAATAATTTACTTTTTCATTTTATTTCTATCATTAATAAAATTAATTTTTAGTTATCACACTTACTTTTGTTTAATACGATGAATACATAATACTCGAGATGCATCCAAATGTTTTTCTTTTATATAATTTCTATGTTTTTAATAATTTTTTGTGTCTCTATCTTGTTCAAAAGTTTTATTATTTAATTATGACATCATGGGTTGATCCATTTAACCTAAAAGATTGAACTATTAACCCACCACTTGAATAAAAAATAGTTTCACTTTTTGGTTAGTTTTAAATCTTGTATTTCATTTCCTTCATTAATAGAAATATTTCTTATTTATCATACTTAGTCTTATTTAATATGACTATATAATATTAGATATTAGCTTAAAACTTTTTACAAATTTTCTATAATGTCTATATTTTATTCATTTTTAACTTTTTTTATTATTTAACTATGAGACCATTGGTTGACCCATTTGATATGGATGCATGGCTGAACTATTTACCTGCCATCCAAATGAAAGGATAGTTTATTTTTTCATGTTGGTTTTGAACATAGGTTTTATATTACTAAATAATACTGGATATACCTTCAATCAATAGATTTTTTTATGAGAAACAAAAATACTATTAAAATATCTAAAGAGAGAGAATTGGAGTTCATACCTTAAGGTGAGGGAATTGAATGAAAATGGAAAGTAACAATATTTTAAATTACATTTTATTACAGAGCCTAATAGTCCACAGGTACAACTCTGTTATAGAGTCTAATAGTCCATGTGAACATTTTCTACTGACAAAGTTAGAGAGAGACCAATTCGTAAGTAGGGGTGTTTCTAGTTAAGATAAGTTGATAAATCTCATTTATATTAATGTACCTTAACTATAGGATTTAATGAGAAGGAATTGGAGTTAATACCTTATACCTTAAACATAGGACTTAATGAGAGGGAATAGAATGAATTTAATAAAATTAGTAGTTCAAATTATGTTTTTGCCCTGATGATATAGAGGGGCAAATTTAAAAATAGGAGTATTCTAGTCAAGAAGTCTAGAATCTAGACCTCATTCACACTTTTAATAATATAGATATAACATGTATAGCACCATACCAAGTTTTAATTACTTATTTTGTTCCATGGGTTATGATAAAAGCATTGAAATTATTATTATTATTATTATTATTATTGTTATTGTTGTTGTTGTTGTTGTTGTTGTTGTTGTTATTGTTGTTGTTATCTTCTAAATTTGTTATTTGTAGTATATGTTTGTAAGTTGGGTGGTAAGGCTAAGTATAGTAGTCTCCTCGAAGGACGAAGAAAGGCCGAAGGTCATTGGGTAGAAAGGTAAATAGAGTTGATAGAATCATGTGTCAATCACAGTTTATTCCCCTTTTTATAAGGGGAGACCCTGAGACCAAGGGAAGGAGCCAAAAAGGGTTTGATTCCTATTTGAAAAGGGGATCTTTGATTCGATGTCGGTTGTTATGAGGACACTGCTGGGGTTTGCCATGTGTTGCGTGCACCACTTCCCCTTATGGGTTTCCCATATTGACGTGGCATAGATGACGTCAGAGCTAATGTGACGTGCTTGCTTAATTTGCTTGATGTCTTGTCGTGAGTGACTTTGGCTTATTGCAGTTGTGTGATGGCTCTTTAGTCCATTGCAGGTCTGCAATGGCTTTGAACTCATCGCAAGCCTATGATGGGTTATGGGCTCATCACAGGCCCCTCAATGGCTTCTGTGTCGTTAGGTGTTTCTGTCGTTCTGGTTTGATACGTTTATCATGACCATAGACATAGGGAACCACATGTAGTTACAATGTGCACATCTACTAATCATTCCATAAGAAAGAAACAATTAACTATAGTTCTGAGTTCCATGGAGGTTGAAATTAATTGTTTTCTAGAAAAGTAGAGCATGTGCCTTGGAATCATTATAAACAATCAAGTCCTTTATCCCTTTATTTGGTAGTAGACCAAGATCTCCTAGCGCTTAAAGCTCATCTTCATATTGCTACTTGGCTTTGTGAGAAGAGGCTAACCCAAAAAGCCTATAAGTAATGTTTGGTGAAACATCACCAAATATGAATCCCAGTTTGTCCATTTGATTCGTTAATATTAGCAATTACTTTTGCTAATCCTTCACCCTCTTTCAGCTCTTCAGCCAAGTCTGTTTAAAGTCATAATGTAGGGTCCATTTGGTTTAAGAGAGTAGGGGTCTGAATCAGAGTCAAAATGGCCCAATCCCATTCCAACTATTTAGTGGGGCGGAATTGGAATCCAATTCCCATTCCAAGTGGAATGATATTTCCCCATTTAAGGGAATGGTCATTCCCTCCCCCTCCTTTGGGAATGAGAATCCCATTCCAGCCAATTCCAATTTCCATCTGAACCAAATCCAAAGAATAGACCATTCCAATTTCAATTCCAATTGCAATTCTGATTCCAATTGCAAACTGAACATACCTCTAGTGATTCAACTAAATAAATAGCAGAAGAGACTCAAAAGCCCTAAAACATTCAGCTTACTTTAAAAAGAGGGGCTTTTCCCTGGTAAGTGGCAAATAGCCAATCAGCTCTCCATTTTAGGGGTGAATTTGAGTCGATCTTAGCTGAACACCCGACTATTCGAAATCAGCTCACCAAAAAACAATGAGGTTCGAGCTTGAGCTTGACTATGAACCAAACTTCTTATAAAAATAAAAATTATACATATAGAAAATCATTTTTTGTTTCACATATAAAAAATTAAGAATTATATAAACTAGTCATTATATATATATAAACTCGATTAGGGTCACAAGCCTCACAAGCCAAGCTTTACTGGGCTTGATCTTAACTTGATTAGCAAACATGCCTATATTTTGAGCTCAAGCTCGGCTTGAAGATCGGTTTAGACCTAGTTGAATTGAGCTTTTCACAAGCCAAGCTTAAATAGTTCATGTCATGTCCACCCTTACTCCATTTCACTACAATTTACAAATGACAAAAAAATAAGAAAAATATGATTTTAAATTCAAAATGTTTAAGTTAAAAGGGTCAAATGAACTTTTCAAACTTTTCGCAATTTCCTATTGTCACAAACCACAAAGCCATATATACGGGTAGTTTAAATATTTGTCAGAAATCCCAGTTTAAGTATTTAACCCATATATATATTTATATTTATATTGTGATAAAATATATATGGGTAGGGGTGCAATTTGGGCAGACTCAGGTTGGGTTTTTGTCAAAATTTGAATGGGTCCAGCCCAAATTCTGAGCTTGAAGCAATGTAAGTGTTAACTCAGACCAACCCGAGTTGCATCCCTAAATTGAGAGTTCTAATAAGAACATTGAAATCGTCATTATCATCATCATCATCATTTGAATTTGTCACATGCAACACACGTTCAAATTTAGTAGTCTTCTAAAAGAACAAAACAATCGTTAAGTATAATTATGGGATTCTCGGGAGGCTGAGAATCATTTTCATTCTTAGAAAAAAAATCTCTATGTTAGTGGTCATAAACAACTACCTAAGCCTCCAAAACTGTCGGCATAGATGTTTACTGGCGGATGGTTGACGGTTAATGTTTGTTGGCGTAAGTTTCCATGGCAGTCTGCTAGTAAACATCTATGGTGAAAGTTTTTTAGATCTAGGCCAATGGTTTACGACTATCGGCTAGAGTTTCTTTAAAGAATGAAAATGAGCAAGATGGGACATGATTATTTTTCATGCATGCTGTAAGCTACCTCATTTTTTGTGCTATAGGTTGAAAAGAATAAGGCGCATGGCAAGAATTTTGTAACCAAATGCTCTAATGTTATTCATTCTTGCCCATTCATTTTTAGAATGAGCAAGAATTAAAAGAATGAGGCCTAGAGCAATGAACCCAATATGGCCTTAATTACTTAGCTAATACTTAAGCCTTCCCAAACCCCGCTTCTGTCGTATCACAATAATGAGTAAGATTTGTCACAATATTTAATTTACACCAATTATTATATGTTTAGCCCAAGTGGTTAAATACCCTAGATGGGATCTCTTTTGATAAAAATTATTACAGTATTTATTGTTTGATAATCAAATTAAAAAAAGAAAAGAAAAGAAAAGGAAGAATAGGATCCTTATCTACATCTATACTACTATTAAAAGTGTGAATTGGAGTGTAAAACTTTTGTTTGACTAAAATATCTCAATTTTTTAATTTGGTCATTCTCTAATTGTAAGGATAAAAATGTAATTTGAACAACCACATTTTTCCTCATTCACATCCCACTCATTAAGTATTATATTTAAGTTATTAACTCTCATTAACATTCATTGAATCTTATTTTTTACTAAAATACCTCTAATTTTGAATTTCATCCCTCTCTAATTGTGAGAACAAAATGTGATTTGAACTATTACATTTCTCCTCATTCAATTTCCTCTCATTAAGTCTTATATTTATGGTTTTAACTCTCATTCTTTCATTGAATCATATATTAATCAACTATATTAAAGAAAAATAAGTGTGGCAAAGAATAATTGATTTTATTGATGATAGAAATAAATACAAAATTAAAACAAACCCAAAAATGGAGTTGTTTACCTGTTGGTGGTGAGTTAACAATTCAACCTTCTGGATCAAAATGTGCCAATCCTTGATGTTATAGTTAAATAAAAATAAAATTAAAAAAGATGAAAATACACAAAAGTAAAAAAAAGTACAACAAATATTTGTAAAAAACATTTGGACACTTCTTTAATATCTAATATTCATCATATTAAACAAAAAAATATGACAAATAAAAATAATTTTTATAGACATAGAAATATATAAAATTGTAAAAAAATATTGAAAGCATAATTTAATATCTTTATCATCATAAAAAATTCCTAGTTCAAAGCACATATACACTTACTATTATTATATATAAGGAAGATCCTTTACTTTTTCTTTTTGTGTACCATATAAACAAACAATATATAGTTTTTTTAATAAAGATAATAAAAAATGTTTATAAATATTTGTTAGAGAAGATACCTCCAATTATACTACTTAAAGTAATAATCTCTCTATACAACCTCTTTTTCATGTCAAAAGAAAGTAAACTTGAGTTTCAAGTTAATGGTGTCAAGTTTGATACAATATAAATCCTTTTATAATTCCTTTCTTAACTAGTGGGATGTTTGTAGGCCCAACCATAAGATCAATGTAAGGGTTTGTGCTTTGCTTAAATTTGAAGTCAAAGACCAAGTTTGACAATCCATCATGGTTTGAACTAAACCTAGCATTCAAGTTTCCAAATTGTTAGTTGGTAAGGTCTTTGGCTGGTTGTAATGGAGACTTGGAATCAAATCCAATTCAACATGAGTCCATTACAAATGTGCCAAGTCCGAAGAAAACAATAAATACTTTGGAATGGACTGGTCCAGTTCAATGTTTTAGTGGAACATCCAACCCGTTCAAATTGATTTTAATTCAGATTGCATCCAACCCAAATCTAGTCCTTAGGAATGGCAACGGGCTGGGTGGGGATCATATTCCCCATCCCCAACCCCAATTCTGAAATTAATCCCTATCCATGTTCTCCAATCCCCACTGGGGATAAAAGTTGTCCTCCATCTCCGATCTTTGACGGGGGCGGGTTCCTCATAGGGACCCAAATCCCTGAAATCTTTTTAGATAACAGTATATTTTGAAAAATGAATTTACTTAAAACAAATAAAAATTTTTAAATATAAATAATATTTTAAATATGTTTTGATATATATATATATATATAATATAATATAAATAATATCATATATACTAATATATATTTAATATAAATAATTTTAATATATATAATTTTAATAATATCATATATACTAATATATTGTGCCTGTCCCCATCCTGCTAAAGCAATTCCCATTCCCAATATTGATTCAATCCAAACCATCCGAATATAAATCCATTACAAATGCACCAGGTCCAACCCATTTGGACCATTAAGTCTGAACTGGTCCAATTCAATATATCTTATTATTGAACCATCCAACCTGTTCAAATTGGTTTAGATTTGGACTGATCCAACCCATGGCCAATCCATTAGCACCCCTAGGTTTGGGGGATGATCTATCCCTGTTGTGTAGCCCCATGGAGCTGACAAAAATAATAATAACATAACTTAAGCAGGGCTTGGGTGGGTCTTGGTGAACTTAGCTTTTATATCCAATTTATAAATAGACTTTGATAAAAAAACGGAAAATTACTTAAACCTCTAATGTGTGTTTTCTACAAATACTTAAACCCCTCTCTTGTACTTTGACCTCTGCTAACCTTCTTCCATGTTTCAAATAAATATGTAGCCGCACCCCTTCCGTTAATTACCCTATAACAGAGTTGAAATTACGATTGTTCTCTTACTAGATGAATTTGCATGGTGAATGCCATTGCTATTCTCCCTTTAAATTGCCTATGGCGATTTGATAAGAGAGTTTTGAATTCAAAATTGACTTGGTATTTGTTGTTAACTTGACAAACCGAATGTGAGACCTACTTAAACAAAGTGAATCACCTTTGGTGGTAAATCGATAAGTCTTCATCCCAATAAATATTTTTATGGGAAAAAATTGGATTTAAAAACTTTAAAGCATTGCATCAGATTTTTCTGTCAAAGACAATTAATGGAAGAGCTGTGTTTGCATATTCATTTGATACATGAAGGGAGTTTATTGTAAAGGTTAAAATACAGGGAGGTTTAAACAATATTTCCTAAATATTTGTTTGTTTGCATCACAAATCTAAATTAGATACAAATTTTGCATGTACTTCAATTTGTTGCCTAAATAGCCTAACCAAAGAAGCGGGATGAATTGGGTACTAAAAGGATTTCTCCCAACTAGTGCCTTATAAAATTGATAAATGAAAATTTGATGGAGTAGAAGGATGTGTATGTATGTATTAATTTTTGCAATGCAAATAATAGAACAATCAAATAAGTAAAGATGATCAAGTAAATGATTGTAGAAAAGTAAAGTATACACGGATTTTGTAAAGGTTTGGCCAAACCTAGGCCTATGTCCTCTCCTTAGGCAAGTTCTTGAGAATCCCACTAAAATTAGATAGACTTCCGAGGGGACTTCTACATGTTAATCAAACTTAAATAGTTGGCTACAAGTACTAACTAGACCTTCAATAGTATTTATTCTTGAACAAATAGATACAATAGAAATGGTAATGTAATCACAAATACAACAAATGCCTCTATAATAAAATGGTGATAATAATAAATACAAACAAATTATATCAGATGTAAGAATTAATATGCACAATATTACATGAACAAGCGCTTGAAGAGATTCAATAAATATTAGTGAGAAATAATTAATCTCAAAGGCTACTTAGTTTTTCTCACTACAGAACTAATTAAACTCAGGAATCTCTTCTTTCTCTAAAGACTTTTGCTCACAAATGCTCTCATTTTCTTAGCAGATTTCCATTGATTCAATTTCTCTTGTTTTTTTATTCAAAAACCATTGATTTATAATGGTGGAGAGCATATGACCATTATAAATCCATTGGAAATGGACTAATCCATATTTAGAAATGTCCAAAGTGAGTTCGAACAAGATAGAAATCAAACCATAAGAGATAATAATCATTATGCCTTTTAGCACAAACTAATAGCTGAATTTTTTTCTCTAATAGTTGACTACTTCCTCGAAATAGTTAATTACAAACTTATGTCCAGTATTGGTTGTGAGATATAGTCGATTCATGATTTTCTATAGTTAACTACCAAGCAGTGTTTGAGCAACACTAGCATTAGCTATCATAAGTAGTCAACTATAAGTTAATGGGTAGTCGACTACTCACTAGTCAATGGTATTTAAGATAGGTTAACTGAATTTGGTTAAGTTTAAGAACATATAATGCATCTCATACATATGATTTTCACCAGGTTCCTAGAACAAGAAACAATGTAGAACATTTGAATTTGATGCTTTTTTGTTTTAGCTAGCTCTTGGTAGTAATCTTCTTTGGAGAGTCACAAATTGATTAACAAATGCCAAAGCATTTCATTTCAAACTTGATTCTTTATAATAGATTTGACAACCATTATAGCCCAATAAGACTAACTTGGTACAAGTGAACAATTAGCATCATTCATTAATACTACTGCCAATGAGTTTGTTACCTTCAAATCATATAGGACCGATACAATTTGCATTTATTTATCTGTAATTATGATTTGCAATTCAAGCTGATACAAAATTTGTACTATTTATCTAATTTGCTCTCATTGGCAGTGTAATTTTACATCTCAAAAATTGATGCAAGATTTGCACCACATTCTTCCTACCTCAATTATCTCTCATATAAAGTAGTGGAGACCAGATCATCTTGCTTCATACCTCACTTCCCACAAGGTGACCCTACTACTCTTTTATCTCATATAAGGTGGAGACCACATCATTTTACCTCTCACAAACAAATAACACAAAATCAAGTTTGAAATAAAAGTGAATCAGAATTTGCATTCAGCATATTTGTACTCTTCTGCATTTATACCAATGCAAATGACATTCACATTTTAAACAAATTGAATGAAAAGAAAATACCATACTCATACATATACACACACATAATGGCCATTATACAATGTTGGTCGCAAGGGTGTTGGGAAAGGTAAATTGTGATCGGGTATAATCCTAATCTTTGGCATTTTTAACATAAAGTGGTCATTCTCAGAATCTAACCTGTGTTTTCACACTTGTGAGCGTGAGATTTTTCTATTATACACCAATTAATGGCCAATATATGCACAGACATAATTAGAGAAAAAGATATATGTATATACAATATATATGTGCATTTGTACATGTTTTTAAATGAGTGAGGGCCGCTAGATTCATCATAAAAGGATACTATACAATGTATGTAGAATGTAAACATCATGATATACATATATAGTGTACATATTACATGGATAAATATATTTTAGAAGGCTAGGAAGGTTTTGATTCAGCTGAGATGGACTAAGTATGTGTTTGGTACCACGGAAGTTTATGAATAGATACTTTTTCACTTTAAATGTTTATTTATATTTTTTTACTTCAAATGTTTCTTGTTTTTGTTGTTTGATTGGGTTTCACTTTAAACGTTTTTATTCTCCACATCAAATTAATACCCATTAAAGTGTGTCACATTAGCATTTGGTTTCAAGAAACACTGAGGCATTGGGGGAAACAAGAATTTGAAACTCCCCCAAATGCTCATACACAAAAATTAAAGCGTTTCAGTTTTCTACCATTTATTTGATAAACGGTGAAACCAAACAATTGTTTCACTTTGCTTCATCTGCAATAAATGACAACACTTATGTAGCACTAATGTAATGGCATTTTTCAATAAACACCCACGAAACCAGACACAACCTAAATCTAAGTTCAGGCTATGAAAGGCTTCAATCCAAGTCCAACCCGTTTTAACAAAGTATAAAAACGTAGAGGAATTTATAGAGAACCCCAAATCAGACCTCAAGTTATTGACTCACAAGTTATAGGCAAATTCGAAGATGCCACCGCATGCTTGTTAGTTTGCCTGTAAGTTGTTTGGCTCGTTATAGTGAAAAATTGGTATTGAATCCTACCTTCATCAACACCGCAAGTCGGGTTGCCCCAAATTGAAGAATTCTTGGGTTAGGGTTCAAATCTGTTGAAAATTTAACAAAGCCTCAATCTAACCTTACCCAAGTTGCAACCTACGTACCACTGTTGTGTAGCTCACTTGCCTACACAAAAAAAAGGAAATTCAACTTATGAATAAACTGCCTAAAAAATCATATTTAATTGAATAATTTGCCAAAATTTCCAAAACCTTTAATCGGATTCAAATTCGAATATTAATTTTCGAATATTTAATCGGATTCAAATTCGAATATTAATTTTCAATATCCGTTAGATATCAAATTTTTTAATCAGATTCCAATTCAGATATTGCTTGATTCGATTAGAATTTGATCCGTTTACACCTCTACGCAGCATTACATGGTGGGTATATCAAATTTTATAGATCTTGTTTAAATAAAAAATAATTGTAGTAAACATTAATGGGTAAATCTATGATGATGGAAAGACATGATACCGGTCACCAAAGAGTTTTGACTAATTAAACCCCTCATTAATTTTGACAAATACCACATTATAATACCAATTGATTGGTTGTAAGGATTCATTTGGTTTATAGTTGGAATTGGAATCGAATTTTGGAATCAGAATTGGAAACCGAAATCAAAATCCTTCAGAATTGGAATTGGAATGGTTTATTCCCATAGTTTGTTTGGTTCAGACAGGAATAAAAATGGAAATTGAAATCAACAGGAATGGGATTTCATTTCAAGGGAGGGGAAAATGGTCATTCCCTCAAATGGGAAAATGTCATTCCACCAAAAATGGGAATGAGATTCCAATTCTACCAAACCAAACAGTTGGAATTAAAATAGCCCATTCCGATTCTGATTCTGATTCTGATTCTAGACCTCTATTCCTGCAAATCAAACGGGGCCTAAACTTTTTCCGATATCATAGTCAAACCTCCCATTTACGTATATTTACATGAAAAAGGATTCCTAATTGGATCAAATAGGAAGCTTCCTTATATGACTAGCATTACTTTTTTCATGTAGAGAGATGGTGTGACAGATCGAAACCATCCACTGCATTTGAATTCCTCTGGGTTGAACAGGTAGGGGTTCAATCTTCCAATTAATCCACATCTATACCCCAAAATTAATAGTTGTTCAAGACTTCAAAGTCACAAGCTTTAGGTGTTTTAGACTGAAATTTGCCCCATAACAAAGGCGGAGATGACAAACTTTTGGGCTCCCAACAAAATTCAGCAAGGAAGGTTTCTAGGGTTGTTTAGGCAAGCTCACTAATGACCCAACTAACAGAATCTCTCTTCTACCCAAAGAACAAAAAAATATCCGAATATGATGTGGTAAGAAATAAGAATCCAAGAGACCTGAGTTCAATCAGATATCCAATGCTTAGATCCGGTTTGGATAAAATTCGATTAAAATATTAATAAATCTACATAATATTAGCATAAACTTATAAATTAAGAATAAAATAAAAATATTTATATCATAGATAAAAAAATAAATTTATCTTAATCAAAAACTTAACTTAGTTTCTAAGAATTTTAGTACTAAAAACAATAATTTGCATATGTAGTATATATATTGGATCATGTTGCTGTTTAGGATGGGGCCGAGGGCCACACGGTAACTTAGCTTTTGGTCAAGGCCGATATGTCCAACTTGAGAGTAAGAGTAGAGCACATATCAGAGGCTCCAGCTATCATCCTAGGGGTGGAGATTCCAAGGTCAAATTAGTCAAGTGTATGAAAGGGATTGAAGCTTGAGACAGAATTCAGACAAGTCATTCTAGAGCAGGAAAGCTAGAGAACAACAAGGAGCAAGATCCCTTTACCTTAAATTGGGCACTTGGGCATCCCTTTTATACTTGAACTTGTAATGAAGTGATTAAGATTGTTAAGAATAGACGTTCTGGATCTCATCCAGCCGATGCCATGTGACACAACACTGGGCGTTGCCTTATATGCACCTACATCAATTCGCATTGAACCTTAACGAATCAAATCAAATAAAATTCGAGTTCAATCTGATTAATAAATAGATCATATTTTCATATCCAATTGATCCGATAATGGCGAAATCGGATATCCAAACCCGAGTTTTTCATTTTGTAAAGGGATTTCATATCTCCAAATTTTTATTTATTCTTTAGAAAGGTAATAGTTAGGTTTCCTTTATAATAATAGTAAATAAAAAAGGAGATAAAAGACAAAATAGTTCACCATCCTCCCTCCTCAGAAGTGGGATATGGATTCAATTATAGAACCCACAACCCCAATAATTCAGTAATGGATGTCAGGATGTCACGTGTTGTGATCTAATAGATTCAAATCTACACGAATGCTATGGGCCATCTGCGTAAGCCACTGGATTGGAATCTTTCATATCGAGATTGAAACTCATCAAGAATTTGCTGCAATGTGTAATCTTCTGATCTTCCGAATATTAAAAAAAAAAATCTTCAGGGGATATTTTTGGGTGGTTGGACAAACAACAAACGAAGCAGAATAGCAGACACGATAGAAAAGCAACGATAATCTCGGAAGGCGAGTTATCGGCAGTTACTCGTATCGGATAGATAGGGACCACATTGCATACATATTCCCATCTCTGCACGTAATAACTGGAGTGACATCATGAAATGATAAGTGTTGCGTGTCCTTTTTATAGGTGCCGTTTGGAAAGTCATTTTTGAAAGATATTCTGAAACATCTGATAGTCAAATGCGTCTTTTTGCATATCTTTTCGTGTAGAAACGAGACAAAAGTGAAAAATCTCTATTTGAAATTTCTTGAAAATAGTTTAAAACGGGCTTCTCATATCTTTTTAGGGCAGAGTCTTTCGATGATTAGATTTTTTCTTAATCAAACAAAAAAAGGCAAAAATTTGGGCTGCCAGACTTCTAAACAATCAACAATTTGCACAAGAAGACGTATCAACTAGAGCCTTAGTTTTTAGGGAAATTGTCTAAACCTCACCATGACTTTTCAGCATTTATCTTAAATTCATCATAACTATTCTAAACCAAGGTTTTAATAATCGATTTGGAAAACGGAACCATTCTAACTACCGGTTTTCGGGTCAGCGGTTTGACCATCTGGGTCGAACAGTTCGGATGATTTGCAACTTTGCATTAGGACAAATATTTATATGTTTATATGAGAAAGGAGAATGGAGAAGAGATTGTTGTTGGTTGAGAAAGAGAAAAAGAAAGAAGAAAAGAAAGAAAGAAAGAAAGGAAGGAAGGGGAATGGAAAAAAAAGAAAAGAAGAGAAAGGAAAAGAAGGAGGGAAGGAAGGAAGAAGGAGGAGGAGGAGGAGGATTTGACGCTCACCGACGACGATAATGGCGATGGCGATGGCGAGGCGGCAACAACAGACACAAATCTAAGATCTGAGATCTGAGTTCTCGGATCTCAGATTTGAGATTGATTTCTCATTTCTCTGCAACGTCTGTACTGTAGTCTTCTTCTTCTTCTTCTTCTCTCTTTGTCTTGGATTTTATATCTGAGTTCGTGTCTCATACTGGATCTCAGATCTAAGGTCCTATGTTTCTCTCCTCTGCAACTTTTTTAAACTGTGAATTGCTGTTTGGGTCAAACGAGTCGACGGTTCAACCACCCGGGTTAGCGGTTTTTTGACGAAATTAATGGTTTTTGACTCGAGAACAGTTAGTGGTGAAACAAAACCGGTTACTTGGACAATTCCCAGGCTGAACGGTCCGACCATCGGGGTCAATGATGGTTCAAAAGCAGTGTTCTAAATGTACAGAGAATCCAATGCCAGTAATTTCACGTGAGGTAGACCAATAGTGTTATTAGATTACCATTTTGCCCTTGTTATATTAGACCCATTTTCTAATATTTCAGAAATATCCCTATTATTACTCCACACAAAACCCATTTTTCAACTTCCTTAAAATACTTGTAGCCAGCATGATGTTGCGTCTTGTTATACATGAATGCCCAAATTTTTTATAACATGGAGTCTTTTGTTGCAATATATTTAGTCTTTCAATTATCAAAAATCAAAAATAAAAAATAAAAAACAATACATAACAAAAAAATGAAACCTTACCTTGAAGGAGTAACGAATATTCAAGTCAACACAACTGTAGCTCTTTTTCTCAATGCAGTTTTTGCTCTTCGCCCTTCATCCCTCTAATATGTAATAGTGAATGACCCCATACTTAGTATGGGGACGTTAGTTCTTTTTTATATACATATTGCTTATCAGATATTGATGCACAATCTGGTCGCTCCCTCATGTCCTGTGATTGGGCTCAAACAAGGTCCTAATTTGGCAATGCTGAGAGATAACTCTGTATTTTGATGCCTTAAGGGCATCATTTCAGGGGTATTTTAGGCCTTAAAATAGTCAAAATGTCATCTTTTCCCAGTTAAATTTAATATTGTGACCTCTGAAGGTCTCTGTGCAAATCTTGTGGAAAACTGGAGAAGTTTCATAGTTGAAATGCAGTTTTTGGGAAACTGGTCTGAAGTCCAACTGAGAGAGGGGGTGTTTTTGTGAAAAATTGAGCACAAGAGGGCGCCTCTTGTCTGCTAAACCTAGAATGGCGCCCCCTCCTACTGTATTAGCATACTCCCCTCTTCCTAGCAAACCCTAGGGCGCCTCTCCACTCATTCTTTTCATCTCTAACAAACCCTAGCCGCCCCTAACTGCTAAATCCTCACCTTCCATCCCTTCTAATCTCCACCATTCATTTTAGGGCACTCTCTTTTTAGCATTCTAACCCTAGGGCGTCACCTAACTTCTAATCCTCACCATTCAGCCTTTAGCCATTAGATCTCAGCCCTCTATTCCACTCTCTATCTCAGCCATTCTCTCTAGGGCACCACCCATTCCTTTTAATCTCCACCTTTCAGCCCTAAGCGCCCAAATCTCTACCATCCAATTCTAGGCACCCAAATCTCAGTCCTATATAATATTGGGCACCCTCTTTCTCTCTAATCCCAATTTTATCCACCCTTCTCTATAGAAATGACCCAAGGGCTCCTCAGAAGGGGTTGAATTCTACCCCTAGGTAAGACGGAAGGCTGATCTTGAGAAGTTCAAGGGTAGAGGAAGAGGAGAACGCCCAGGTAAGAGGAGGGGTTCCTACTTGCAGTTCGCCAAAGCCACTACTGCCACCTCTGGAATCAAATCCCAACCATTTTAATTCAGTTTTAGATTTAACTTATGTTCTTTAATTTCTAGTTTGATTTTTTTTCCTTCCTACAAATTTACTTTTATTCAGTTTAAATTTTGCTTTGTTTCTTTTCTGTAGATTTGGAATTCGGACAGGTAAGATGGAAGGCCTAGCTCGAGAAGTTCAAGGGTCAAAGGATAGATCTAGAGACTGCTACCTCTAATTGGATTACAGACTTTTTTATTTAATTTCTTTTATTTATTTATTTTTATGCACTTTTCACTTTCAGTAGTGTTCAAATCTTATTTTTAATGATTTCCAATTTAATTAATTAAAGTTTTGTGATTCTGCAACTTCCCTTTGTGTTCTTTTATCTGGATTAAAGTTCGTAACGATTTTTCCCTCACTTCCCTGTGGATACGACCCTTTCTCACCACTAACTACGTTTGTAGTTATTTTGAGAATCGGGAGAACTTACAAACATTAAAACTGGTGTTCCAAAGTTGTTAACGACATGCTTTCGGATACACCAAGTTTTTGGCACCGTTGCCGAGGAAGCAACGGAGAGAAATTTTTATTTGTTTTGTTTGGATCTGTTTCATTATTCAAATTTTAGAATTTGAGTTTAAATTACAAATTTGAATTTAAATTTAAATTTTAATTCAAATCTGAATTTGAATTTAAATTTCATATTTTGAATTTCAAAAAAAAAATTAATTAATTAAAAAAATTAAAAAATAATTAATATTTAAATTTTATTTCATTTGCATTCCAACATTTAGGGTTTGATATTCTAGAGCATGCATCATATATGATTATTTAATTGTTGAAATTATCTTGTTAGTTGTGAATGTGTTAGGTTTTCTTTTTTGCTATTATTTTAATTGCTTCTTTTGCTTAGTTCATTATATTATTTTATGTTAAATTGCTGAATTGCATATTAGAAATAATTGTTCATGCATTGTATTTAGTTGCATTTATTTTGTTTATTGTGTTTTTCCGTTAATCCATTTAAGGGCAATCCAATTTAAAATAAGATAAGGTGGGGATTTCATCACCCTTCCTTGGCCCAAAACCACCATCCTTTCATGTGTGGTTCACCCTAAACCCTAATTTAAAATTTGGATAGCAAGATCCTTTACGGCGCCTCACATTTGGTTCTAAAGTGTGGTAAATTTTAGGGAAGCTTGTAATTACTTTCCATAACCGGCAGTTGGTGTCTAAGGAAAGAGGTTAAACGGCTAAACCTAAGCAGGTTTTGTGGTTACTTAATTAGGTCCTTGCGAGAGCAAGGGGAGCCTCCCACATCCCCACCTCTTACCTAGCTAACCAAAGGAAGTGGTGTAATTCCAAGTGAACCTAAGAAGATTCACATTGGTTGAATTTCTTGCATTAAAAAAAATTTAAAAATTTAAATTTCAGGAATTCAAGTTTCAAAATCTAAATTTGAATTTAAATTTCAAATAAAAAAATAAAAAAATAAAAAATAAAAATAATAAAAAAAAGAGAAAATAAAAAAGGAAGAAAAAGGGGGGTTAAAACAAAATAAAAAAAAATTCAATGGTCGGAGTTTGTGGAATGAGAAACTACTTCCAACATAAGCCACAGATAGATTGGAACCATGTCTCAACAACTGGATAAGATTAATGGGATGGCCCAAAGACTTGATCAAGTCCTTGCATTTCATCAACAAATTAGCTCATACCCAACCTTGTCATCCTGTCCAACATGTTCCTTTTGTGCAACCCCGACCCATCATGTTAGCTAGTGCCCTACGGCGGGCCCATGTCAACCAGTCATTCTAGAGCAAGTACATGTAGCTAACGGATTTTTCAACCCAATGTTAACCCATCCTTTAGTCCATATAACTCTGGGTGGGAAAATCAGCCCAATTTCGCTTATTGGGCCCAAGCCCAAGAAACCACCTTACCAGATGTGCACTGTGAGTACAGTGATTACCCTAGGACTCAACCGGCTCAGCCATGTCAAACCTCCCCTCCACCTTATCAAATTGATTCACTCGATGATAGTTTTCTGCAGCTCCAGCAGCTGATCTTAGCTTAGCAACAGTCAATCCTAAGATTAGAGAGCCAAGTAATTCAGCTCATGGAAGCTAACCTGCAGTGGGAAAATGATTCAATGCTTAATCAACTAGTTGTAGACCCCAGAAACGAATCCCTAGGTCTTCCCCAAAACGAAGATCTTACAACCTCTAATGTCTCATACTTAGAAAATGTTGAAGAAATCTCAGCTCTTCAAAGGGAGGGAAAGTGTGAAAACCTGCATGAGTCTGGAAGTCCTTTTCCCTATCCAAAACAAGATTGTTGTAAAATAAATGTAAATAGAAACCCCGGAGAAACCAAAATGGTCATAGCGAATGACCCGATGAAGGAAGCTAATGTTTTAACAAAGTCTCTACATCCATTACGGTCTTGGCCTACTGTTGAACCTCTCCCAGAGCTAAAGAGTGAACCACCTATGCCTTCTCTTGAATCTCCTCCGCAACTATAATTAAAACCCTTGCCGGACTCCCTTAAGTATGTGTTTCTAGGACCCGACCAAACACTACCTGTAATTATAGCAGCCAATTTAACCCCTATACAAAAAGAAAAACTGGTTGATGCCTTAAAAGAGTATAGAGGTGCCATTTGTTGGTTGGTGGCTGACCTGAAAGGGATTAGTCCATCCATTTATATGCACCATATTTATATGGAGGAGGGTGCCAAACCATGTAGGGAAATGCAAAGGTGGTTGAACCCAAATATGAGAGAAGTGGTCAAGCAAGAAGTAGTCAAGTGGTTGGATGCGGGTATTATCTACCCAATTTCAGATAGTAGTTGGGTAAGTCCTATGCAAGTGGTGCCTAAGAAGGGTGGACTCACCATGGTCACTAGTGATCAACGTGAAGTGATCCCCACCCGGCTTACCATAGGATGGCGATATGCATCGACTTCAAGAAACTCAATGCCATCACAAAAAAAGACCACTTCCCTCTACCCTTTATTGACCAAATTCTGGAAAAACTTGTAGGGCAGAAATATTTCTACTTCTTAGATGGGTATTCTGGGTATAACCAAGTAGCTATTTACCTTGAAGACCAAGAGAAAACTACTTTCACCTATCCATATGGCACATTTACTTTCCGAAGAATGCTATTTGGATTATGTAATGCACTAGCAACCTTTCAGAGGTGTACGATGGCAATTTTCTCGGAAATGGTAGGTGAATTTCTGGAAATATTTATGGATGATTTCTTTGTCTTCAGGATTCCTTTGAAACTTGCCTTGAACACTTACGAAAAGTTCTTCAACGATGCGTCAAGACACACTTGGCACTCAGTTGGGAGAAGAGTCACTTCATGGTCCAAGAGGGTATTGTCTTAGGCCACATAGTTTCCAAACGAGGGATCGAGGTAGATAAGGAAAAAGTTGACCTAATCTTTAAACTCCCACCTCCCACCTCTGTAGGTTCATTAAGGACCTATTGTAGGTTCATTAAGGACTTTTTCAAGATCTCTAGGCCTCTGTGCAATCTTTTGGTGAAGGATGTCCTATTTAATTTCAACGAGGCTTGTCTTAAGGCTTTCGATTATCTAAAAGAGGCACTGACCAAAGCCCCAATTCTTCAACCACCCGACTGGTCGTTGCCCTTTGAAATAATGTGTGATGCCTTTGACTACGCCATCGGAGCAGTTTTGGGACAAAGGGTGAATAAATGTCCTATGGTAGTATGTTGTGCTAGTCACACCCTATCTAAGGCTCAATTGAATTACACCACTACCGAGAAAGAATTGGTATGCTGTAGTGTTTGCTCTGGAAAAGTTTCACCTGTACCTATTGGGCACCAAAGTGGTTGTCTACTCTGATCACTCAGCCTTAAGACATTTGTTGTCTAAGAAAGAGGCCAAACCTAGGCTTATCAGATGGATCATTCTTTTGCAAGAATTTGATCTTGAGATTCGGGATAAAAAGGGCTCTAAATATGTAGTAGCTGATCATCAGTCCCGAATTCAAATTGAAAAGAGTGAGCCCGTCCATGACTATTCCTTCCCAGATGAGCACCTCTTAATTGTCACTCATAATACTCCCCCGTGGTACGCTCACATTGTCAATTACTTAGTAGTAGGTAAAATTCCTGAGGAGTGGTCTAAGAATGAGAAGGACAGATTCTTTTCTCAACTCAAATACTACTTCTGGGAAGATCCCGAGCTATTTCATATTTGTTCGGATCAAGTGATCCGGCGTTGTGTCCCCGAGTCTGAACACCAAAGCATCCTCAATTTTTGTCACACTCTCGATTATGGGGGGCACTTTTTGGGAAAGAAAACTGCGGCCAAGGTTCTATAGAGTGGTTTTTTACTAGCTGAGTTTATTTAAGGATGCCCATGTCTTTAGCCAAAATTGCCTAAGATGCCAATCTGTTGGGAATATGTCCCGTAGAGTCATGATGCCACTTAACCCTTTTCTAGCTGTAGAAATCTTTGATGTTTGGGGTATTGATTTCATAGGACCATTTTCGCCATCATTCGGTCACGAATACATCCTGGTTGCCATTGATTATATATAGAAATGGATTGAGGCGGTAGCAACCCAGACCAATGACCACAAAGTTGTAATGTAATTTGTTCAAAAGAACATTTTCCCTAGGTTTGGGTGTCCGCGAGCAATCATTAGTGATGGGGGGTCACACTTTACTAATGCACAATTCCGTGCTTTGCTCTGCAAATACGGAATCACCCATAAGATAGCAACCCGCTACCATCCCCAAACAAATGATCAAGTAGAAGCATCCAATAGAGAGATTAAAAGTATTCTGCAAAAGTCCATTAGGCCCAACCGAAAAGATTGGTCCAACAAACTAGACGACGCACTTTGGGCTTACCGGACTGCCTACAAAACTCCCATTGGAATGTCTCCTTACAGGCTGGTTTTTGGTAAAGCATGTCACCTTCCCGTCGAATTAGAACATTGGGCTTATTAAGCCATCAAAAAGTTCAATCTAGATTTAGGCCAAGATGGATCCTACCGAGCCCTACAATTAAGTGAACTAGAGGAATTGCACAATGAGGCCTACGAAAGCTCGCGCATTTATAAAGCCAAAACAAAAGCCTTCCATGATAAAAACATTTCAAGAAAAACTTTTGAATCGAATCAAAAGGTCTGGCTTTTTAATTCTAGGTTGCGTTTGTTCCCTACTAAATTAAGGTCTAGGTGGGACAGACCATTTATTGTGGAAAAAGTATTTCCATATGGTGTAGTGAAAATTGTTCATCTAAATAATGGAAGCACATTCAAAGTCAATGGTCCAAGACTTAAACCATATGTAGAAGGAGTCTCTAAGAGTGGAAAGATTAACAAGATAGGCTTAAGTGATCCAGAGAGAAGTGAGTGAATGCATCTGGCTGAAGACGTTAAACTTAGTGCTAGTTGGGAGGCAATGCAATGTAGTTTCCAGTTGTTTTTAGGATTAGAGTTTTTCTATTCTTGATTTGAGACTGGTTGGAAAACCTTGAACCCCTCAGGAAAACCCTCTTAATTGTTCCCTTTGGCCCAAGTCCCTTTTGCATCATCCTAGTCATGTCATTGGGGACAATGGCACTTAAGTTGGGGGGTGAGGAAAGAGAGAGAAATTTGAAAAAAAATTGAGAAGCTAATCCTTTAAATATGTAGAATTAAAATTTCACTGAAAATTTTAAAATTATTTCCATTAAAAGAGATTCCCAAACAAAAAAAGTTGAGGAAACTGATAAAAGAATATTGAATTTTGTAAAAATTAGTAGCAAGTGATAGGAGTCAAAATTGGTCTTATTTGAATATTGTCGAAACTGTTTAGAAATTGGAATATACTCCCAAGCTTGCCCCTGCCAAGATAAGAAGAGAAAGATTGAGAAATCAAACACAAAAATTCTTCAAATTGTTGGAGACAGTGGACTACCCTAAAAAGTGTCTCTAAAAAAAAAGGTCAATGGACACCCTAGACTTAGTAACCGGGTCTCTTCACCTAAGTTAAGTGTCGAGATTCATGTCAAACGAGAAAGGAAATGCCAAAGACAATCACCTAACACATAGTAATCGGGTCTCTTCACCTAAGGCAAGTGTCGAGATTCGCGTCAAACGGTGGAAGGTAACAATAAAAGTAAGTGTGCATATCATGTTCACGGTTAGAAATCCACTACCATAAATGATAAGAAGAATACCTGTTTGATTTTAAAAATCAACCTCAGTTTATCGAGACAGTCTGTAAATGAAAGGGTATATAAGATTTTTAAGCCAAGTTTCTGTAATGTTAAAATCAAGACAGTTTTACCCCTTAAGCCCAATGCCGATCTATACAAAGTTTAAGAATTCTGAAATCAGGATACTTGACTAACTTTGTCAAGGATGATCTTGCAATAGGAATGATCTCTTTACTCAGTGTAATTTTAAGGCTGCATTGCTAATAGACTAGCAATGATTAAGTTAGGGGGTGTGATAACTCTGTATTTTGATGCCTTAAGGGCATCCTTTCAGGGGTATTTTAAGCCTTAGAATAGTCAAAATGTCCCCTTTTCCCAGTTAAATTCAATATTGTGACCTCTGAGGGTCTCTATGCAAATCTTGTGGAAAACTGGGAAAGTTTCATGGCTGAAATGCAGTTTTTAGGAAGCTGGTGTGAAGTCTAGCTGAAAGAGGGGGTGTTTTTGTGAAAAATTGAGCACAGGAGAGCACCTCCTATCTACTAAACCCAGAATGGCACCCCTCCTACTGTATTAACATACTCCCCTCTCCTTAGCAAACCCTAGGGCGCCTCTCCACTCATTCTTTTCATCTCTAACAAACCTTAGCCGCCCCTAACTGCTAAATCCTCACCTTCCATCCCTTCTAATCAACACCATTCATTTTAGGGCACTCTCTTTTTAGCATTCTAACCCTAGGGCGCCACCTAACTTCTAGTCCTCACCATTCAGCCTTTAGCCACTAGATCTCAGCCCTCTATTCTACTCTCTATCTTAGCCATTCACTCTAGGGCGCCACCCATTCCTTTTAATCTCCACCTTTCAGCCCTAGGCGTCCAAATCTCTACCATCTAATTCCGGGCACCCAAATCTCAGCCCTACATGATATTGGGCACCCTCTCCTTCTCTTTTCAGCCTTAGGATCACCTTAGAACCATCCTAACCCTTCATTCTAAACCCTAGGGTGCCCATATTTTTGCTAAAACCCAGTTGCCGCCCCCTCTTTCTCTCTAATCCTAGTTTTATCCACCCTTCTCTATAAAATGGACCCAATGGCTCCTGAGAAGGGGTTGGATTCTTCCCGCAGGTAAGACGGAAGGCTAATCTTGAGAAGTTCAAGGGTAGAGGAAGAGGAGAATGCCCAGGCAAAAGGAGGGGTTCCTGCTTGCAGTTCGCCAAAGCTACTACTGCCACCTCTGGAATTGGATCCCAACCATTTTAATTCAGTTTTAGATTTAACTTTTGTTCTTTAATTTCCAGTTTGATTTTTTTCCTTCCTGCAAATTTACTTTTATTCAGTTTAATTTTTGCTTTGCTTATTTTCCGTAGATCTAGAATTCGGCCAGGTAAGACGGAAGGCCTAGTTCAAGAAGTTCGAGGGTCAAAGGAGAGATCTAGAGACTGCTACCTCTGATTGGATTATAGACTTTTTTTATTTAATTTCTTTATTTATTTATTTCTGTTATTTATTTATTTTTATGCACTTTTCACTTTCAATAGTGTTCGAATCTTATTTTTAATGATTTCCAATTTAATTAATTAAAGTTTTGTGATTCTACAAGTTCCCTTTATGTTCTTTTATCTGGATTAAAGTTTCTAAGGATTTTCCCTCGCTTCCCTGTGGATACGACCCTTTCTCACCACTAACTGCGTTTGTAGTTATTTTGAGAACCGGAGAACTTACAAATATTAAAACTGGTGTTCCAAAGTGGTTAATGACATGCTTCCGGATACACCACTAAGCTGCATGGCCGAGCTGGTTTCTGTGTGTCCGAGCTAGAAAGAGCTGTAAAGGGAGAAGGGTTAGAGTGCCTAGGTAGGTTTTACCAAGGAGAACACTCCTATGCTTAAGTCATTATGGGAATTTCATGGGAATGTGTGAGAGAGCTTAAAGTGCTTCAGTGCGGATACCTTTTTAGGGTGGACTTGGAGTCCTTTTATAGTTATCTAGGACTCAGGTGCTTTTGGGCAACGTCTCAGAGGCTTTGGTGGAGTTGTTTCCACAATATAAGGCGTTTTGGTATGTTAGTTGCTAGATTTACGTGGCGGTTACAAGTCGCCCATGGGTCTTGTGGCGCATGGTTTGGTGAGTTGCTCCTGTGTTTGCGGTAACGACGCCCGCGAGGGCGTGGCATGTGGAACGGTTTGGGTGAGCTCGTGTTGATGATGGCTCAAGCTCGCCTCAGCTCAACCACCTACCTGATGTTGGGTGACACATTCTAACTCGCCAAGCTGGCCTGCTGACTTGGCATTGCATTGTCAACAGTGTCCATGTGTCGTAATTTGTTTGTGGGACCAAAATGCTCCTCATCAATTGTCAACAGGATCTTCTGGGGTGATTTTTCTCCGTCTTCCTTGTCAACGGTCCAGCTCGCCCGGTTCAGGTGCATAGTTTGGACCGTTCCTTCTGGAGTCTTCTAGAAAGGAGGAAGAAAAAGCTTCTCGCGCGCGTTCGGGAGCGCTTTTAGCGGGAAATTCTATTTTGAGCGCGTACTCATTCGAAAATTTGAATTTGCATGCTTAAACATTGAGCCAGTGTGCTATTTCCTTGTTGTTGCTAGGCTGTCACGCATCTGCATCATCGGATTTCAGGCTGCTAACTGCTTTCCTCGTCCGCGTCATCTGTTTTGTCCCTCGCAAACTATAAGTATGGGGCCCTCGCTGAGGTCCCCACTCGTCTACTGTTTGTTTTTGGATTTTCTAGAGAAGGAGGGTAGTCTGCGAGTTGGTGTCTAGTGCTGATCTGCTGAGGCAAGCTTCATTTTCTCATTGGCGAGCTCTAGTTTCTCTTTATCTCGAGTCCTATCGTCGTTGTTTCTGGTTCGTCCTTTGTTTTTCTAGTGAATACTTCTGTTTTTTACGCCATGTCTCATTGTTTTATTGAGGATAGGCCATCTGACGGTTGGTCGGACGATGAATCGAGCTCCTCTGGGGAGGGCTCATACGGGTCTATTTTGATGGAGACTTAGTGGGTAGAAGAGAGGAGGTAGAAGCTGTAGTAGGTATGTTTAAGCCGACCCAACTGTCTAGGGAGAAAATAATTGAGATATGTCAGAGAGATCCCTGATGATTACCGTTGGATTGAGCCTACTGCTAATCACTACCCTTGGGGCCATGGCCAGGAGGGGCTGTGCGTCTATGAGGAGTCATTGGTGGCTGGTCTCCGTTTCCCCCTTCATCCATTTATCATTGCAGGTTTGAGGCGCTACAGAGTGTCACTGGATCAGCTCACACCAAACGGGGTCAGAACATTAGTTGGGCTGATTAGTTTATGCCACCACCGAGGCTTCCCCTAGAATCTCTGGCATGTTTTGTTTTTACCTTCCATTCCACTGTGGGAGGAAGACCTTCGACTTTCCCAACAAGGTTAGGGGTTGGAAAAAGAGGTTCTTTTTTCTTGAAAATGATGGAGGTTGGGATGTCCATGCTGCTTGGTATAGTAGTTGCTAGAAGGTTGCTGAGTGCAGGGATGCCGAGCTGCAGGCTATGGTTCAGCAACTCGTCTAGGAACAAGTTAGGATTGAAGAGTTTCTGGCCAAGCTGATGCTTGTTCAAGCAGGACTGAGCCGTATAGGTGGGTCAATAGTCAGGTCGCACATTGCATATTTTCTCTAGGTCGTACATCTGCTTATTTCCTTTCCTTATTAGCTTAGCTGATGATTTTGTCTTTGTCCGTAGGTATGGCGAGCTTGTCTTCAATGATATCAGCTAATGAGGAGTTGAGGTCTTCTCGTAAAAAGCGCCGAGCTGAACGTCGGTCTTCTAGGGGGAAGGTTTCTTCATCCGGGACCCCTCCCGTTGTCGATATAGAGGGGGAGGAGGACCCAATGTGTACTGACCAACAGTCACCTGAGTCCCAAGTCATCCAGGAGGAGTGAGAGGCTGGTCCTTACATGTCTGACATCCCCCCTTTATCCCCAACATTCCTGATGTGTCTGTGATTAACCTGTCAAGCCATGCACGCATGGCTGTCCGGTTGGCCAGGGTGTTCTTCTTCTTGAGGATGTGCGGCAGTTAGGTGAGCTGGATCTCATCGAGACAGGAGCTTGGCTGACCTAGTGCATCATCCAAGTTAGCTACCCTCTTTAAATTCCTTGATCTTTTTCTACAAGACTTTTCATTTTGATTTTGGCTCTCGCAGGCGAACACCTATGGCCAACTTCTACTGGACCATGCTCATTCAGGGCAAAAGGTGCAGGCCAGCATGCAGGCAAACATCGGCCTGCTTAATTCTGAAGTGCATAAACTCTGGCTCAATTCAGAGGGAGAGCGCCAAGAGTTCCAGCGCCTATATCATGCGAACCAGTGTCTACAGCGTGATCTGACCCAGTCACAGAGTGGCGCGAGCTGGAGGAGAGGTGGTTGAAGTGTGCCCAACACTTGCTCCAACCTAAGGAGGAGGTTGTTGCTTCTTATCTGCAGTCTCCTCAATACGAGAAGCAAAGGGCGGTGGATGGTATCCCTTCCATGAAGAGGGGATCCAAGTTGTGCCATCGTTATCTCAAGTCCCTGTATCCCGATCTCGATGCTAACTCTTTTACTGTGCACAAGGTCCTAGGCGAGCTCGTCACACAGGTGGATAAAGAGCCCTTGACCCCAGAGGAGGAGGAGGATGTTGACGAAGAGGGGGTCGAGGAGGGAGGCGACAAGGAGGCCCAGGGTGATGACGGTGGTGACGAGTAGCTCGGTGTACAACTCGACTGGCGGTCTAGTGGTGGCAATGGTGGTTTCTCTAATTGTTCTGGGGTCTTTATGCTCCTGTAAGCTTTCTGGGGCCTATGTACCCTATATTTGTCTGAACCTGCTGAACGGCCACTTGGCTTGCTCACTTGTACGGCCGTTTGGCCTTTTTGTTTAATAAAAGCATTTGTTTCTTATAGCATCCTTTGTTTGCTTGACTATCTTCATGTTGATTAGCTCGACTCTACTGTAGAGCATATCTCTGTTACTCTTTTACCTTTAGCACTGTTGATCTACCTTTTGCGATATCAGGCCGAGTTGTTAGTTGATTCTAGTAAGCTCTTAAATGCAGCTCGAAACACTTCATTTTCAGAGGTAGTACCTATGTAGGTTGTCCACTTCCAGGCTTGGGGCATTGCCTTCCCATCAAGTGTTTTGAGCTCGTATGCGTTCCCACCTATAATCGTAGAAACTCTATAGGGGCCTTCCCACTTCGGTGCAAGCTTCCCTATGCCAGGCATGGGTACCATAACTTTCCTGAGCACTAGGTCACCTACCCTGAAGTGGCATTTCTTGACTCGGGCATTGTAGTACCGAGCTATGCATTGCTAGTATGCTGCGGTCCGGATGTAGGCCAGGTCTCTAACTTCTTCCACCAGATCGAGGTTGGCTCATAAATCTTCTTCATTTGGTTCTTCGTCAAAGGCTTCAGATCGCAACGTTGTGACCTCCATTTTAGTTGGTATCACTACTTCAGTCCTGTAAGTTAGATTGAAAGGCATCTTGCCTGTCGTTGTCTTGATGGTGGTTCTGTAGGCTCACAGCATGCTAGGCAGCTTGTCCACCCACAAACCCTTATCTCGGGAGAGCTGAGCTTTGAGGCCATGTAGAATGGCCCTGTTGGTGAATTCAGCTTGTCCATTAGCTTGGGGGTGCGCTACTTAAGTAAAGTTATGCTTTCATTGTGGGTCAGTAGTACCCTTGCCTCAAAGCCTTCTGAGCGAGGGCCCTGCCCCCCATGTGTCCTCCGCAGAGACCTTCGTGAATCTCATGCAGGACATGGTCTACTTCTGCTTGCCATAGGCACCGTAGGTAGGGCAGTGTGAAGGATTTCTTTTAGAGCAGCTTGCCCACTATCCCATAGCGGGCTGAGTGTTGTTTTATTTTCTGAGCTGCATTCTTTTCTGTTGGTAGCGTTCTGTGTTTCAAGTAGCTGTAGATCGGGTCGATCCAGCTCGATTCTGTGTTAGTTATATGGGCGACCTCCTCTCCCCATTTTTCTATCGAGGGGTGAGGTAGATCTTCTATGTAGATTGTTCATTTTGTCGAGTCAATTGTGCTCGCAAGTCTGGAATTGGCATTAGCCTTTGTATATTCTGATCTTGGAATTTGTTGGAGGTACCAAGAGTCGAAACTGGGGATGAGTTCTCTTACTTTGGCTAGGTAGGCTGCCATGGAAGGTTCTCGTGCTTCGTAGTCCCCATTTACCTAATTTACAATGAGTTGTGAGTCGCTGCAAACCACTAGGTGCTTAGCTCCCACTTCCTTTGCTAGTGCCAATCCAACCAACAATGCTTCATATTCAGCCTCGTTTTTTGAAGCTCGGAATTGAAACCGGAGTGCGTACTCCAACTTTACATCACAAGGTCTATAGACTATTAACCCAGCTTTGCTCCCACTCTGGTTAGACGAACCATCAACATGAAGTATCCATGGCTCCTTGTCCCAGCCCGCTATCTCACAAGCTGGAGGTGGTGCCGGACTAGATGAAGCTTTCGCTTCTGGTTCTATCGTCACAGGGAGTGGCGAGCTGAAGGTGCACTCGATAATGAAGTCTGCCAGGACTTATGCTTTTATCGCTGGTCGCGATTCATACCAGATGTCGTACTCACTGAGCTCTATTGACCATTTTGTTAGTCTGCCCGAGACCTTAGGTTTCTGAAGGACTTACTTCATGGGTCAATCGGTTAGGACAATAATGGTGTGGGCTTGAAAATATGGTCTTAGCTTTCAGGTGGCTAGCACCAGTGCAAAGGCGAGCTTCTCTATGTTGGGGTATCTTGTTTCTGCCGCATGTAGGATCTGCTTATGTAGTACATGGGTTCCTGTATTTTATCAACATCTCTTATCAGGACTGAGCTAACCACCTCGTCACTCACAGAGAGGTAGAGTGTGAGCTCGTTCCCAGTCTCAGGTCTAGTCAACAGAGGAGGCGAACTAAGGTACTGTTTCAGCTCATCAAAGGCGAGTTGACACTCCTTAGTCCATTCGAAGGCTTGGTTTTTCTTATCCTTGAAGAAGGGAAGACACTTCCCAGCCAATTTGGACATAAATCGGTTCAAATCTGCTATCCATCCAATTAGTCTTTGGGTCTCCTTAACCAAGCTAGGTGGTCTTATATCTAAGATAGTCTGGATTTTCTCGGGATTGGCCTCTATAACACGCTAGCTAACAATGCAACCTAGGAACTAACTTGCGGTCACACCAAAAGCACACTTATTCGGGTTCAATTTTAAATTATGCTTTCTCAAAACATTGAACACAAGGTTTAAATCAGAAATCAAATCTTTTGAAAAAATAGTTTTTACAACCATGCCATCTACATAGCACTCTGCTTTATCTCCAATTAAATAAAAAAAAGAAACAGAATTAACAAGATGCTGAAAGGTCACCCCAGCATTTTTCAAACCAAAGGGCATGACCTTGTAATAGTATAAGCCCGTTTCAGTAATAAAAACGGTCTTCTAGATCCATCAGGATCTAGTTATAGCCTGAGTAGGTTCCATGAAACTAAGCAGCTCGAATCCCGAGGTCGCATCCACCAGGCAATCTATGCTAGGAAGGGGAAAGCTGTCTTCGGGCAAGCTTGGTTCAGGTCTGTGTAGTCTATGCACATTCACCACTTGCCATTTGCCTTCTTTATTAGAACTGGATTTTCTATCCAGCTCAGGAATTGGACTTCCTTCATGAAGTCTGCTGCTAGCAGCTTTCCCACCTCCTCGTCTACTATGTGCCACCTTTTCGGGGTGAGGTTTCTCTTCCTCTACTAGACAAGTCTAACTGTAGGGTCAACATTGAGTTTATAAGTTATTATTCTAGGGTCTATGCCAGGCATTTCTGCCACCGACCAGGCGAAAACATCTAAGTTATTTAGTAAGAAACTTACCAGTTCAGATCGCATGAGTTCTACCAGGCGAGCTCCGATTTGGAGCATTTTTTCGGGCTTTGTTCTGGAGATGGGAACAGTAATTGTCCCTTCTGTCGGGCAAGCTGGCTCTTCATCATTTTTCGGTGGAGGCTCCAGGTCTATGTTGGAGGCAGTCTTGCCCTTCACCTTCAGAGCTACTACGTAGAACTTTTTGGATTCCAGCTGGTCTCCTTGCAACACCCTACGCCAGTATCTATCGGGAACTTCAATGCTAGGTGGTATGTTGAAAAAACAGCCTGCAAGGTGTGCAAGATTGATCGCCCTAATATTGCATTCTAGGGAGATGAGGTGGCAATTACCAAGAAATCATGTTCGAAACGTACTGTATGGGGAGGGGAGCCTGCCTCGACCAACACTCTTACCTTGGCTATGGGGCGGACCACCTCCCCGCTGAAGCCTAACAGTGGGATGTCAGCTGGCTGTAAGTTTGTTTTGCCAAGCTCCATCTACTTGAAGGCCTCCAAAAACAGAATATCTATCAAGCTGTCTGAGTCTACTAAAATTCTCTTCACCCTGAAGTCATTAATCATTAGTTTGACTACCAAGGCGTCGTCGTGTGGGTACTGGACCCCACGTATATCATCATTAGTGAAATAGATCACTTCTTCTTTCTAGGGGCACTTGGACGGGGTGCTGTCCTCCTGTTCAAACTTCCTTATTGAGTTTTTACCTGCTGATGTGGTGCAGTCAACAACAATTGAACTTCCTGTGATCACATTAGTGGTCCCACGAACTTGTCTTTCTTGCTACTGCTGGTTGCGAGGAGTTGGCTCCTACTCCCTGCTGACCTGAGGCACTTCCTTGCTAGTTCTTTCCTCAGGTCGCCATTCATCTTTAATGAAGTGCCTCAGGTAGCCCCTCTTGATGAGGTCTTCGATCTCATTCTTCAAGTTCCTACAATTTTCCGTGTCATGCCCTACGTCTTTGTGGAAATGGAAATATTTGTTCGGGTTCCTATTGTTGGGGTCTCCCCTCATCTTGAATGGCCATTTCACATAGTCGTTGGACTTGATTTGCAACAGAATTTCCTTTCTTTTTGTGTTCAAAGGAGTGAAAGTCTTGATATATGCTGGTGGCATTGCTGATCGCTTGTTGGAACCTCTGGCCGGCGACCTGCTTATTCTACGTGACAAGCTACTACGCCTACCTTTTAGTGATTTGCTCCTCTTGGGAGACTTGCTTCTTCGCTTGGTCCTGCTGTGACTTGCTTCTTCCTCAGCCCTTTTCGTTTTCCCGATCAGATCAGCCTTTGATCCTACTGCCTCTTCAGCCTTGATGAATTGATGCGCCAAGTCGAGAAAGTCTTCCATGGTGGGTGGAGGGTGTAACTCGATTTCCCATTTCAACTTAGGGTGTTGTACTCCATTCTTTGCTGTGATAAGTTATACAGTTGGATCTAGGTCTGGGATCTGCAAGCACTCCGTGTTGAATCTTTTGATGTACTCCCTCAGGGTTACATTTGGTTTCTAGATGATGTTCAACAAACAGGTCGCTGATTTCGAATGTCTCTTACTAGTGGCAAACTGGTTGATGAAGAGTCTGGCGAACTGGTCCCAATTCTTAATGGAACCTGGAGTTAATCTAGAGTACCAGAGCTAGACTTCTTCTTTCAATGTTGTAGGGAAAGCTTTGCACATGTTGGCATCATTCGCTCCATGAAGAAGCATGAGTGCTTGAAAGCTATTGGCATGCTCCACTAGGTCCGTCTTTCCTTTGTAGGACTCTAGGGTTGGGGCCTGGAAGTTCTTTAGTCTTGGGGCCTTAAGGATTTCAGGGACCAGTGAGGTCTCTCGGGTCAAGGAGGGTGATTCAGGGAGGGGAACCATCCTGCTAGTGGCAACACTATTTTCTCCATGCTAGGCTTCACTGCTTGCTCGGGCGAGCTGAATCTTTTTCCCGGCGCAGTGCGTGCATTTTTTGTGCTTCTTCCCGGTACCCTCAGTCGAACTGGAAGCATCGGTCCCAGCAGGAACCTCAGCTCGGCTTTCAACTGGGACTTGATCATTTCGGGCTGCACCGTTGGTATGGTCTCAGTTGTCTCCTCTGTTGGGCACCTGGACCTGGCTACGACCCTGTTTGGGGTGAGCTTGGTCTTCATGATTGGTCTGTTTCAAGTCGTTGTTCTGAGGAGGCACCTGCTGGCTATTTCGTCGTGCCAATTGGTTATTACGAGGTACTTGTTGATCATTGGGCGGTAGTTGTTGGAGCTGCTTGAGCGGTACCTACTGATTGTTCCATGGCACCTGCTAGAGAGGTACTTGGGGGAGTCACTGCTGTTGATGTCGCTGTTATTGCTATTGCTGCTGCTATTGTTGCTGTTGTTGTTCAGACATGAAGCAGAATTTGTTCTCCCATGACCTGAGTTGTTCGGTCATACTCTGCACGCATCGTACCAGGTTATTGAATTGTTGTACGTCGACCATTGTGGGGGCTGTTGCTGGGTTGGCCACAGGAGGTGGTACATTGATGTTGTCTTGTACTTCAGCCGAAGGTAAGGGAACGTCAATCTGGCTTATGGTGGTAATGGGGATTTGGCCATTGACATTGTTGTTGGCAAAAGGGTTGCTTGAGGATGCCATTGATAATCTTTTGAAAAAGAATAAAAGAAGGGAACCTTAGCTTTTCGCTGCGTTTCCCACAGACGACGCCAATTGATGATGTGCGATCTGGTCGCTCCCTCATGTCTTGTGACTAGGCTCAAACAAGGTCCTGATCTGGCAGTGCCGAGCTGCACGACTGAGCTGGTATCTGTTTGTCCGAGCTAGAAAGAGCTGTAAAGAGAGAAGGGTTAGAGTGCTTGGGTAGGTTTTACCCCGGAGAACACTCCGATGCTTAATTCAGAATGGGAATTTCGTGAGAATGTGTGAGAGAGCTTAAAGTGCATCAGTGTGCATACCTTTTTAGGGTGGATTTGGAGTCCTTTTATAGTTATCTAGGGTTCAGGTGCTTTGGGCAATGTCTCTGAGGCTTTGGCGGAGCTGTTTTCGCAATATAAGGCGTGTTGGTATGTTAGTTGCTAGATTCATGCAGCGGTTACAGGTTGCCCATAGGTCTTGTGGCACACGGTTCGGTGAGTTGTTCCTATGGTCACGGTAACGGTGCCCGCGAGGGTGTGGTGCGTGGAACGGTTTGGGCAATCTCGTGTTGGGGGTGGCTCAAGCTCGCCCCAACTTGGCTGCCTACCTAATGTTGAGTGACACATGCTGACTCGTTGAGCTGGCCTGTTGACTTGGCATTGCACTCTCAATAGTGTCCATGTGTCATGATCTGTGTGGAGGGACCAAAATGCCCCTCATCACAAAGTTTTCTAATTGTAAAATTATTTGATAATTTCAGTTATATGTATTTATACTCGTCATTAGAGAATTAATAATTTTATATAAATGTAATGAAAGTTGTAATAAAATTAAAGTAGTTAAGAAAGAAGAGAAATTGTCATACAATGTGAAATAAAATAAACATATATTACTATCATCTCTTTCTCCCACTAAATATACTTGGGTTCTCACAAACTTGTCTTCTTATGATTGCAAGTGACCTTCTCTTTCTCTACCTTCTTTTCTATTGACAACCTTGACATAATGTTCAAACATCTTGAGTTGCCAAATTTTGGTTGACTCCATTCCTCTAATAGTAATCGATGTATGATTATATGTGTTAATAATTAAAAAAAAACAAATGTAATTAGGGTCCGTTTGGTTTACAGTTAGAATCGGAATTAGAATCGAAATTCTTCGGAATCAGAATCAGAATGGTCCATTCCCATAGTCTATTTGGTTAAGATATTAATGGGAATGGGAATTGGAATCAACATGAATGGAATTTTATTCCTGAGGGGCAGGGAATGGTCATTCCCTCAAATGGGGGAATGCCATTCTAGTTGGAATGAGAATGGGATTTTGATTCCACCCAACCAAACAGTTGGAATCAGAATGACCCATTCCGATTCTGATTCTAGACCCCTATTCCAGTAAACCAAACAGGGCCTTAATATTAATAACATGCAACATCTTACCTCAAAATCTAATCCTTGGAAATTTTTTTTCTTGGAGGACTTTCATTGGTATTTGTTGATCCAGTAAATGAAGATTCACTTGTACTATGCTTGATGTCAACTCTACTTTCTACTAGGAAAACTTTAGACACTATGAGTAATGAATATTGATATTGCAAAAAGAAATTTTGATTTGAAATACAACAGTTGATCCAATCACTCCATCAAACTTTTCATCCAATAATTCTTCCCCATTCTCCTATAATCAAATGATAATTTAATAAAGGGCAAATTTCTTAAACTACTCCTAAGTTTTAGGAAATTGACCAACTCTAACCCTATTGTTTCAGTATTGTCTTAAAGTACCCTTACTATTTCTAAGAATTGTTGCCATTGTTAAATTGTAACATAGACACATGAAAAGTCACTTTTACCCTTATGTTAAAGAAAGGATCCCAACTCCGCTACTGAACAGACCAAGCAAGAGGCTCTTTCATTGTTGTCATCGCCGTTCAAGTAGGGGAGCTGAGTTTATGAGAGGGAATTCACTGTTGCCATTGATGCTTCTTCTCAAAGCGGTGAGTTTGGTGGCGGCAAGAAGGTGAATTCGATCTCCTCCTCTCTTTCCCTCACCTCTAACCTCTCTTTCTCTCTCTTGATCACCTTCTTCTTCCAGGTAGAGAGTGTAGAGAAGGGGTTGTCAAAGTAGATGTTTGTAAGCTGAGTAGTAGTAATGGCAATAGGAGAGATGTGCATCTTCCTTTTCTTGCTATAGAACTCGAGGAGATTGGTGTCAGCACCCAATTTTTGCTTGGTTCCCTCTCTAATTCACTTCTTACACCCTAAATGCCTGACCAGACCTCACCAATCTCTTTAGAACATGCCAAAACCCTAGTTAACCAAATCTCAGCTCAAATACCCTTACATCCATCCTTAAATCAACAAGATTCCCTTTTGATGGTCACGATTGTGCCACATCACCATACCTGCCACACAATCAGCTCCCATCACGTGAAATAAAACCTTTGGAAAACCAATCATACCAAATTTCAGCCCTAAATTCCTTGATTTCAGCAAATAAAATACAAATTCAAGGCAAACAAAAAAATGGAGTTGTTTTCCTGTTTAGTGGAAAATCAACAATTCAACCTTTTTGGGTCAAATGTGTTAACCCTTGATGTCATAATTAAATAATAATAATAATAATAAATAGAAAATTAAAACAGACAAAAGTATAAGAAATACAAAAAAAAAGAAAATATTTGGGCACATCTTTACTATCGTATATTTATCATATTAGAAAAAATTAAGTGTGACAAATAAGAAGAATTTTATAGATATGAAAATATAAAAAATTGTGGAAAATAATTTTAGAAACATATTATTTACTATCATCGATCATCAAAAATTCCCATGTGCACACACACACACACACACAAGCTCAATTTGGCTCATGAGCTGAACTGTATTAGGCTTGAGCTTTTCTCGATTAGCAAACAAGCCTATATAATTGGTTTGAGTTTGGCTCGAAGCTAGATTTATAACAAGTCAAATCAAGCTTTTCATGAGTCGAGCTCAAATAAGTTGTAAAAAGCTCGATTCGTTTCCACCCCTACCCCTTTATCTCAAAACCTAAGCTTCTCTCTTATCATCATCATCATCATCATCATCGTCATCATCTTCTTCTTCTTCTTCTTCTTCTTCTTTTTCTTCTAACTTTTGAAACTATTTGATTTGGCATTATAGGTGTTAAAGTTTGTTTTCTGCTATTTTATAAATGGCTCTTCAGCAGGTTATTTCCAATCATCTAAGGGCCTAAGACAAGAGGGCCCTCTCTCCCCTAGCCTATTTATCTTGATTGAAGAAGTTCTAAGCAGAGACCTCAATACAATTTTTATAAATGGTATGTCTCTCACTTTGCCCTCCCTAGCTAGATAGCCTAGAGGTTGCATGAGAATATCACACAAAGTTTATATGATAATGACACAATGCTTTTTGAAACAGGAGAGAGAAGAGGTCTTAAGGATCTTGTGGAGTTTCTATTAATTTATAGAAAGCCTTATGTCAATTGATAAATAAAGACAAGTCAGGCTAGTTTCATCGTTCATCCCAGAGTGAATGCCTCTAGTATCAACATGATTAAGCAGGTCATTGGATTCAAGCACAATGAATCTCCATTTACTTATTTGGGAACTCCTATTTGTCATAAAAGACTAAAGATTATAGACTTTGAACCTCTTGCCATGAAGATTCAAACAAGGATCAAGGGGCGGAAAGGGAAGATTCTCTCATCTGGAGGTCATTTAATTATAATTAAACATGTTTTGCAATCCATTCCCATGCACATTATTAGTGTTGTTTCTCCCCCCCCCCCCCCCAAGGTAGGTAGTGGTTAGTAAAATTCATAAATTATTTGGTAACTTCTTATGGGGTAATTCTGATTTTGGCAATAGGTTGCATTGGATAGGTTGTTCAAAAATTTGCAAGCCTCAACAAAAAGGAAGCCTCGGTTTAAGACCTGTCTATGACATATCCAAAGCCTTCAAAATGAATGCTAGCTTGTTTAAACTAATTCAAGTTAGAAGTCTTTGGGCTTAATTTATGAGGTCCAAAGACCTATCTATCTATCTATCCATCTATCTATCTATCTATATATATATATATTGAGATTTTTACATGCATGGATCTATTCTAATGCATGAAAATATTTGGAGATATTGCTCCATGGGGCAATTCATGGAGCATGGGTCCTAGAAATTCCTAGACACATTAACTCTACAAAATAATTCCTTCTATTACTATATGGACACTCTTTGGAAGGAATGCTGCAATCGAAGGTTTGAAAGTAAGGCTTCTTCCTATATATACTGACATGGCTCAGAGTGACCTGAATTTAGTTCCAACAGTACTCATACTTTTAATAATCTTCTCAATATTCCTATCAAGTCTGTAAAAAGAGAAAAAAAATAGATGGCTGATTTGGAAGATGTTGAGTGCTCTCCCTTACAAGCTCAATGTAGATGGAGCTTCACATGGCAATCTTGGTGTCAGTAGCGGTGAGGGTGTTTTGAGAAATAATTTTGGTGCATTTTGCTTTGGCTTCTAGAATTTTTATGGGGAGGGAACTTCATTCAGAGCTGAGTTTCTTGCTCTTTTTGATGGACTTAAGTGGCGTTTGATAACACTTTTCAAACGTTTGTGGTCTACAAACTTTGCTTTTTAGATGCCATTGGCGTTTTGGTTTAGGTCTGATTAGATGATCTCAAACACAAATTCAGATCAAAATTGCTAAGACTTGGTTTCTTTTTTTGATATTTGGTGCCATGCACCATTAATAACTTTCCCTTGACCCCCTTCTTCCCTAAAGTGCTGGTTGCGGGATTCAATTCTGCATCAACGCTGGAACAAACCAGCTAATACATCAACAAGCCATCCCTCGATTAGTTCTAAGACCTGGTTCCATGTCTTACAGAATCAGACGCATTTTAGACGTTATAAAATGACATTAATACCTTGATTATTGTCATCTATTTAACAATAACATCACAACAATAATGATGATGATGATAATAATAGCAATAATAATAATAATAATAATAATAATAATAATAATAATAATAATTATTATTATTATTATTAATATTATTGATGATGATAACAATAAAAGTTTATTAAATATTATTTACTAACAATAATAAAGAAATATTATTATAAATATTTATTATTACTTAATAAATATTATTTCTTTATTTAAATAAATAATAATATTAGTAATAATATTTATTTAATAATAGTAATAGATATAATAATAATAATAGATATATTACTATTAAATAGTTATTATCATAAAATTATAAATACTATCGTTTAAATTTAAATAAATAATATTTAGTATTAATATTTATATAGTAATAAGAAGAATATTTCATAATGTATTTATTAGTAATAAATAAAATATTTTTCATTTATTACTAGTTAACAATAATAAACAAATAGTATTTTGAATTGAATAATAAATAATTATTTATTTCAAAAAATACAATATTCATTTATTAATACAATACTATTTTTATTTAATATTCTTTTCATTATTTATAATATTATCAAACGGTCCATTTTAAAGGGTAAAATAGTAAACCTCACAATTTCAGATGTAGGAGAATTACTCCAACTCAAATGATCTTATCTTTTAGAACCCCTAAACAACAGAAAATTATTTATACTTCTTTTCAGATTTCAAACCCGAATAATATCATTTTAACTTTTCAGATTTCAAATTTCAGATTTATCAAATGCCACCTTAATTTATGCTTCATACAAAATATCCTGGAAATTGAGGTGGAGAAGTGATAATAAATGTTTGAATGACCTTCTCATGAATAAGATTCATCTCCCTTGACAGCTCACTTACATTCATTGAGACATTTGGAAAAGAAGCAACGATATGTATCTTATAAAGGCCTATTTTGTTTGCAGGAATAGGCACTTGGAATCAGGTTGGAATCGGAATGTCCTAGTCCAATTCCAACTGTTTGGTTGGGCGGAATCGAAATCTCATTCCCATTTTCAATGGAATGGCATTACCCCATTTGAGGGAATGATCATTCCCTCCCCTCAATGGTATTACCCCATTGAGGGAATTCAATTCTAGTTAATTTCAATTTTCATTCCAATTCTTGTCTAAACCAAACAGACCACGGGAATAGACCATTTCGATTATGACTTTGATTCTAACTATGAACCAAATGGACCCTAAATTCTCTCACTTTAAGAGAAGGGATTCATTGTGATGATTTTTTAATTAATAGAGGCATTTATGAAGAAAGATTTATAGTTCTAGCCATGAGATTTTGAGAGATCTCCTATATTTTTGGGGATAAGATTGTCTAAGAATTCCAAAGTTGAGAATCAATCAGTTAAGTTTTTTTATCTTTGTAATGGTTCTTTTGGTTAGGTTGGGAGGGAAAGTATGTGTGCTTCTCTGTTGGGTTCTTGGGAAAGGTGGCTGATGGAGGGTGATTTGACCCGACCTCCTGAGTTGGTGACGCGTGGACGTGATTCAACACAAGCGACAGCTCAGCATAATAGCCTGGCTGTGACTAAGTAACGATCTCATAGGACAGCTCGCTACATTACAGCTCGCCACAGGATGAGCTCGCTACAGCGCGAGCTCAAGGACCCCCAATGTATTGAAAGGGAATATTCCAAGACAAGTCTATCCCATCTCGCGAGCTAGGATAACCAGCTCGCTCCAATACTTAGGCAGGAGAATTGCTCCAAAGGCAACCTCAGGCGGAATCACCTTGAAGTACCTCTAGGAGCTTGCTACAAGGCAGCTCGTAACGGGATAGCTCACTACAAGGCAGCTCGCTACTAAGCGACGTGACGTTTTCAGGAAGCTTCTATCTGATAAGACCGTACCCATCAGACTGCATTACGTCTCCTGACTAACGACGTAGTCTCTGCCAGCCCGACAGACTGCACCCACATTTCTCGACAGGTGGTGGCGTGTCTGTCTTTTCTAGGACGTGTCACTCATCCGATTGGGTAGTACTCTGCAACGGTTACCTGCGCAGCCCTAGCAAATAATGGTTGCGACAGAGGTCTAGTGGTGGTTATGCCCGATTTGACAAGAATGCCCATATTTAAGAGCCCCATAATTGAAGGGGAAAAGGTATCTTGAGTTAATTTCAAACTTTCATTGATCTAGCGCTACCTGCACTCTTAGCTCTCTTTGCATTCCTTACCGCTCTCTCGAGTGTTCTAACTTAAGCATCAGAGTATTCCCACCAGGTAAGTCCCCCGGGAATCCTTCACCGTCTTCTTCTCAGGTACCGTCCGTCGCCAGCTAGGAGCCAGTCGACTGCCAGCTAGGAGTGCCCAGATTGCGCAGCATCATTTGGCGCCGTCTGTGGGAAACACTTCAAAAAGCCTTCCTCTAGTTTCTGCAATTTTCCTCTAAGAACTCAGCATTCATGGCTTCCTCTAGTAACGTCGGACATGGTGCCGACTAGAATGCTTCTGGGGAGCAACCCCAGCTCCCTATTGTCTACATTGGACAATTCACCATCCCCCTCTCTGTGGACAGAGTTCCCAACTTGAATGTGCCTCATACAGTGGCACCTGTGAACGCTCCACTCCCTTACATGGTTGGAGCAACCTTCACTGAACCTTCCATTGTTCCCCCAGTGAGCAACCAAAACCAGCTCGAAGACCTGGTGCAGTGCATGCGAGCCATGCAAGCTCAAGTGCAACAGTTCCAGCAGTTTAAACTCTACCAGCAGCAAGGGCTGCATCAAGTTTCTCAGTACCAGTACCAACAGTAGTTCCCTTCACTGCCTCAGGCCCAGCAGCTGCTTCCCCCTCGGCATCCGGCCTCGAAGCAAGCCAAGCCCTCTCACCGAAGGGAACGTCCTCGCTGGGGAGAGGCCTCTTAAACCTAGAATCCTTCCAAAAGCCAAACCTCGTCCCATGGCAGGAAGGAGAGACCCGTCGCCCTCGCCTCGTAGCCTGTAGGCAGGTCGGGGGCCTCCCAGCCGGTCAGGCCCGCTTTACCTCAGCACTCTCAGTTCGAGCTCTTGCTCGCAAAAAACTAGTTCGAGGTCCTAGCCGCAGATTACAGGCAGGGCCCTTCGGTTCACAGCTATCATCAGAAGCCCGAGCCCATCGAGCTCAGTAATACTGAAGCAAGCAGCACCAATGCCGAGCCGACGAAGCAGCAGCAAAGGCGCTGACAAGCTCACCCAACTGCTACTCGCGTCTTGCCCGAGCTCAAGGGTAAGGAGGAGGTAAGTTTGGATGAAGTAAAAGCTACTCCTCTCCTCTCAGTTCCTTCCCCTCTGTCGTTAGAACTTCTTGTGGTCCCTATGCCAAAGGACTTCAAGCTCCCTCCCCTAGATAAGTATGATGGGTCATTCGATACGAACAACCATGTGGACACCTTCCAGTCCTAGATGCACCTGGCAAGGGCCAGTGAATCTTGTATGTGCGTGGCTTCTCTACCACCTTCAAAGGGGTGGCCCGAACATGGTACCGAAACCTTGTACCCGGATCGATAAGAAGCTGGGCGCAGTTCATGCAAGTCTTCACCTCCCATTTTGTCACCAGCAAGAGATGCCCAAGAACTCAGGAAAGCCTCCTCGGCATAGTTCAGAAGGAAGGGGAATCCATCCGGAGTTACATCAAGCGGTTCAATGACACTTGTTTACAAATACCCGATCTGGACCCCGCAGTTCGTCTCACCGCGGCCAAGCGAGGCATTACCCATAAAGAATTCAAGTGGCACATGGTTGTCAATCAGCCCAAGACCGTAACCGAGTTCCTCAAGCTCGTGGATCGGTTTATAGGGACGGAGGAAGAGATCAACTAGAAGGGCGAGCAGGCCCTTGAGAAAAGGAAAAGGGAAATAGAGCCTCCAACTCGGGGTGATAGCAAGAAGAAGAAGGACCAAGCTCGGGGGGCAAGGCCGAATCAACCTTTCCGAGCTCCAGCAGCAGAAAGGGCGGACTACACACCCCTGAACGCGAAGCGGGCCGATACTTATGGCGATCAAGTACGCCTCATATGTGAAGTGGCCACCTCGGTTGAAGGCTGATCCTAGTGTAAGGAATAAAAATTTGTATTGTAGTTTCCACAAAGACCACGGTCATAGCACCGAAAATTGTAAAAACCTCCACGACGAGATAGAGGAGCTCATCCATCGCGGATACTTGAAAAATTTTGTACAAAATAATAATAATAATAAAGCAGGTCGGCAGGGGGAGCAGAATAGAGATGCTCCCGAATCCAACAGGTAGGCAGAGCAACCGCAGTGGCAGCCCCCAGAAGAGAGACCAGTTCGGGGGACCATCCACGTGATTGTCGGAGGTTCAATTATGGTGGGCTGCACCTTAGCTGCAGCTCGGATATCAGCTCGCGAGGCCGCCAGGAAAGAATAGAACCCCCTGAAGCGGCCAAGGGTGGAAGACCCGATCTTCTTCACGGAGGATGACGCGCGCAGGGTCCAATACCCCCATGATGACGCGCTCGTCATAAAGGTAAAGATCAATGACTTTGAAGTCAAGCGTGTCCTTGTCGACTCGGGTAGCTCAGCAGATATCCTCTTCAAAGCAGCCTTCGACCAACTTCAGCTCCAAGAAAGCGACCTGAAGCCCGCAAATACTCCCTTGGTAGGCTTCAACAGCTAGGAAGTCAGGCCCTTGGGAAGGATTACAGTACCTATGGAAGTCGGCACTTGGCCTAGCATAGTGAGGCTCAACCACGACTTCTTAGTGGTCGCAACCCCCTCCCCAAACAAAGCCATAGTAGGTCGGCCGATCACCCATGCCCTACGCGCAGTGGTCTCCACTTACTATGGCAATGAAGTTCCCCACGGACTTCAGAATCAGGATAGCGCGAGGTGACCAGCTTGAGTCTCGCAAATGCTATGTCACCGCCCTCAAAGGGAAAGCCAAGGTGGCCGACAACCTCGAGCTGGAGCGACCTACGGAGCAGTGTGAGGAGCGAGTTGCGCCCACAGAAGAAACCGTCTCCATCCCGGCATTGACGGAGGACCCAGCCCGGACACTTCAGATCGGCGCTTCCATTGAGGAGCCTTTGCGATCTAAACTGATACACTTCCTACTTGAAAATTTAGATGTTTTTGCATGGTCCGCAGCAGAAATGCCCGGTATAGATCCTAGCATCATAACTCATAAGCTTAACACTAATCCTGTAGTTAGGCCCATTAGACAGAAGAAACACAACCTAGTCCTAGAGCGATGGAGGACAGTCGACGAGGAGGTCGGGAAGCTCCATGCAGCCGATTTTATCAGGGAAGTCTATTACCCGAACTGGGTGGCCAACCCCGTTCTGGTAAAGAAGGCTAACAGTAAATGGTGCATGTGCGTCGACTACACCGACCTAAACTGAGCTTGCCCAAAGGACTTCTTCCCACTCCCCAGGATCGACCGTTTGGTGGACGCGACCTCAGGGCATGAGTTGTTGAGTTTTCTAGATAACTATTCGGGCTATAACTAGATCAGGATGGACCCAACCGATGAAGAAAAGATTGCCTTCATAACCGAGCTCAGCCTGTACTGTTACAAGGTCATGCCCTTCGGGTCGAAAAATGCTGGGGCAACCTTTCAGAGACTTGTAAATAAATTATTTGAGCCATTGATTGGCAGAAAAATAGAATGCTATGTAGACGACATGGTCATCAAAACCCAGTTTTCACATGATTTAATACAAGACCTGCATTCAGTTTTTTAAATTCTGCATAGATTTAACATGAAATTGAACCCGAATAAGTGTGTCTTTGGTGTCACCTCGGGTAAATTCCTAGGGTACATCGTTAACCGGCGTGACATTGAAGCCAACCCGGACAAAATAAAGGCCATCCTAGACATGAGACCACCCCGGAAACTGAAGGAGGTTCAGAGGCTGAATGGCCAAATAGCTGTTCTGAGCCGCTTCATGTCCAAGTCGGCAGACCGCTGCCTGCCATTCTTTAAAGCAATCAAAAGCAAAGGGTTTGAATGGACCGAAGATTGCCAGCTTGTGTTTGACGAGCTCAAAAAGTACCTCGCTAGTATATCAGTCTTAACTTGGCCCGAGGAGGGCGATGTTTTAGAGTTGTACCTCTCTGCAAGTGACGAGGTGGTCAGCTCGGTACTAATAAAAGAGGTAGATCGGGTCCAACAACCTATCTACTATGTTAGTAAAGTATTACAGGGAGCAGAGACGTGATATCCAGAGATAGAAAATTGGCCTATGCACTGGTCATTGCAACTCGGAAGCTTCGTCCATACTTCCAAGCTCACACTGTCATCGTCCTCACCAACAAACCTCTGAGGCAAGTTCTACTCAAGCCCGAGGTCTCCGGTATACTGACAAAGTGGGCCATTGAGCTCAACGAGTACGATCTCCAATACAAGCCGCGAACTACTATCAAGGCCCAAGCCTTAGCAGACTTCGTCGTGGAATGCACTTTCGGCTCCGAAGTCCCCAGGCCGATTGAGCACGAGGCCCCCATCTCGGGCGAGCCTGAAGCTCCCAGACCGGTTGAGCTTGAGCACCGTGAGGTAGCAACTAGTGCGGCATCTCTCCCAGTTAGGCCAAGTGCGAACTGGGATGAGGAGCCTTGGATCCTTCACGTAGATGGCTCCTCAAACCAGCAGGGCAGCAGAGCCGGAATCGTTTTGTACGAACCAAGCAGCACAAAACTGAAGTACGCACTACGCTTTGAGTTCGCGGCATCCAACAATGAAGCAGAGTATGAGGCGTTAATAGCCGAGCTGACTCTAGGAAAAGAAGTGAAAGCCAAACATATCATCATCTATAGCGATTCCCAGCTCGTGGTCAATCAAGTTACAGGCGAATATGAAGCTCGCGAACCAACTATGATTGCCTACTTAGCCAAAGTAAGAGAGGCTCTGTTCAACTTCTAGTCACACTTCATCAAGAAAATCCAGAGGTCGGAGAACACTGAGGCCGACGCCCTGTCCCGGTTAGCCAGCACTAGTGATAACACCATGAGAATCGTGTACATAAAGAACCTGCCTCAGCCTAGCATTCTCGGGGGGGGGGGTAGAGGAGGTCGCTCCTTTCGTTCAAGCAGAGCCGAGCTGGATTGATCCGCTCGCGAGCTTCCTGCTACATGGGGCCCTCCTTGCAGACCGCAATGCCGCCAGAAGGGTAGAGCGTCAGGCGGCCAAATACGTCATGATAGACGAATGGCTGTAACGAAGATCTTACACACTCCTCTACCTACGCTGCTTGCGACCTTTCGAAGCCGAGCTCGTGCTCCGCGACACTCATGAGGGCCTGTGCGGTGGACACTTGGGGGGCAGGGCCCTCGCCCAAAAAGCGCTACGACAGGGGTACTACTGGCCAACAATGAAAACGGATGCTATCGAGCTCGTCAGAAAGTGTGACAAGTGCTAGAAGCATGCCAATATCCACCATCAGCCTGCTTTCGACCTCAAGTATCTCACTAGTCTGTGGCCATTCACACAATGGGAGATCGATATACTTGGACCGTTTCCACCAGTGACAGGCCAGAGGAGGTTCTTAGTAGTAGCAGTTGATTATTTCACCAAGTGGGTAGAAGCTGAACCTCTTGTAACAATCGCAGCTTGGAAAGTACATAATTTCTTTTGGAAAAATATAGTGTGCCGCTTCGGGTTACCTCGAGTACTGATTTCTGATAATGGTAAATAGTTCGAGGACATTAAATTCCAAAACTGGTGCCAAGATATAGGAATTCGACAGAACTTTACTTCAGTCACACACCCTCAAGCAAATGGTCAAGCGGAAGTCACAAACAGAGCTATCCTCAACGGACTGAAGGCACGGTTAGGCCGAGCTAAAGGACTATGGGCAGATGAGCTACCTAGTGTTCTTTGGGCTTATCGGACCACAGTGAAGACCGCTACAGGTGAAACCCCCTTCAACCTCACCTACGGCACTGAAGCAGTCATCCCAGCAGAGATCGAGGTTCCTTTGCTACGACTAGAAGCATATGATGATAAGGCAAATGAAGACGAGCTACGTACCAACCTCGACCTACTTGACGAAGTAAGGGACCTCGCATATATCAGGACCGCAGCCAACCAGCAGAGAGTAGCTCGGTACTATAATGCCAAGGTTAAGAAGCGGAACCTCCGCGTTGGCGACCTAGTCCTTCGTAAAGTTATGGTACCTGAGCCTGGTGTTGGTAAGCTCGGGCCAAATTGGGAAGGACCCTACCGAGTAAAGCAAGTTCTCGGGGAAGGAACATACGAGCAGTGGCAGAGTTTAAATCCAGAACGGTAGGAGCTCGAGCCGTACTCCACCTGGAGGTCGTGGTACTCCTGGGAGTCCTTGAAGTCCCACACCGCCTTAGCTCGCTCTGCCTCCACCATGGTATCGAAGTTTTGAGTCCGATCCTGAAGCACGGACTCCAAGTCCTGGACCTGCTGGCGAAGAAGCTCCCTCTCCGCTGCCCCCCTCGATGACTCCTCCCTGTAGCGAGCGCTCTCCTCAGATAGCCGGGCGATCTATGCCTCCTGGTCCCAGACAAGAACTTCCTGGGCCTCGCTCCCCTTTCGAGCCTGAAGGACTTCACCTCGGGCCCAGTCGAGCTCGCCCTAAAACTTCTGCACGGTTGACCTCTAAGCGAGAGCGTCGCCGGAGTGAATGTTGGTCTGGAGGGCCATGGCGTGGATGGCAGAGTTCACCTGCCAACAAAAGGCCGAGGTCAGAAAAGAAAAAAGAAGAAGAAGAAGGGAAAAGAAATAAAAAGTAGCCACTTACCACCATACAGTGAGTGGAGGCTAGCCTGGCGAGCTGCTTGGGGTCCATCTCTCCCCAGCTGGCAACATCCTCGTGGTAAACTGCCTTCCGACTCCTTCGCGAAGCCACGGTGAAGTCGGTGACACTCTCCCAGTTCTTGGTAGGGAACCGTGGGAAAGCGAAGGGGTGGAATTGCTCAGACAGTGGGAATTGCCCTTGCGCCGGGAGCTCGGCCTCTTCTATGCCACCTTCCGTGGCTACCCCCTCGAATGGGACCGATGGGACCTCAGGCGGTGGAGGAACGAAGGCTGGATCAACAGCCTCGAACTCAACGCTCCCAGAAGTGGAAGCTCAATCAGGGCGTGACCTCTTCGCCCTACGCTTCTGGTTGTTGGACAAAAGGCGGTGCGCGTCTACAGCAGACATGATGGCTGCTGAAAATCACAAGGTGTTAGTCTAGTAAAAAAAATTACAAGGCACTACGCGACCTAAAAGGCAACCTACCAGAGCTCAGGCCGGCCTGTGCGAGCTTGTCCTCGGTCAAGTAGTCCGACCAATGGAAGCCAACCGCTGCCCAGGATTGCAGCGTTTCTCGAACTTTGGGATCCAAGTCAACACCCGACTCCTGGATGGTGGCCCTCCAGTGAGTTGGGAAGGGCCACCCTTCGGGGTTGCGAACTACAAAATAGTTCCGCTTCCAGGCCGGGATCCTGTTCGGCAGCTCGTGCAGGAGCTTGAAGCTGGGATCCTTTCTGGAGGCGCTCCAGGGGAAGCATTTTTAATAGAAAGAATGGTGGAGAAGATGTCAAGGTTAAGGGGAAGACAATACTCGTAAAATAGAAAGATAGTCCCAACTACATTTCGGATCGAGTTGGGGTGAAGCTGGTCAATAGTAACATTGAAGTGGTTCAAAACCTCCACTATCAGAGGATGCAGAGGAAGACGAAGGCCAGTGATGAGCTGTTCCTGGAAGATCACGATCTCGTCAGGACCATACTCCCAAGGATAGTCACCAGAAGGGAGACTGTAGACGAGGTCTCTGGGAAGGTTAAACTGAAGAACCAAGGTCCTGAGTCTCTCCATCGACATGGAGGAAGGACCGAAGCTGTCCGGCTCCCTACCCCGGGAGGTGGAAGTTGTCTCGTCAGAGGCCTCGCGAGCCTCCGGAGCCTGCCCCCAAGCTCCCCTTGAGCTCGAGGGGGCATCATCTTGGTCACCGCCTCGGAGAAAGTTATTGTACGGGTACCCAGACATAGTAATAGAGTGATAAGACTCACCAGGGAAAGTTGAACCGAAAAGTTGGGGTGAACGGAAGAAGAGCTTGAGCAGGTAGACAAAGGCACGACCTCAGAATCAGAAAGCAAGGCAAGTTAACGTAAAGGAATGAGGCCTGGGACCCTCCTATTTGTAGCCATTGTGCCCTCAAATCGACAGTTCAAATTACGGCGGATCTGATGGTTCGCAGTCACATTGATTGACGGTTCGCAGTCAATCAGTGTGAACGCTGATTGTCACTAGCTGCACGTCTCCCATGATTAAGGTAATGTCGGTTGCACGACTTCCGGAATTGAGAGCCATTTTTGCACATTTTTTGGCATTTGAAAAGTCCAAAAATCCTCTGACTTCCGCGTGTGTATTTAATGCAATCAGTCAATCAAGTTTGAATTTCGGGTCAAATTCACCCATCACACTCCATGAACTCCTCGCGCTAAAGTATTATCCTTAGCTCGAGGAGTGGGGGGCAATTGATGGAGGGTGATTTGACCCGATCACCTAAGAAGGTGACGCATGGACGTGACTCAACACAAGCAACAACTCAACGTAACAGCCTGGCTGCGACTAAGTAACGAGCTTGAAGGATAGCTAGCAAGATTACAGCTCGCCACAGGATGAGCTCACTACAGCACGATCTCAAGGACCCCCGATGTTCTGAAAGAGAATACTCCAAGACAAGTCTATCCCATCTCGCGAGCTAGGATAACCAGCTCACTCCAATACTTAGGCAGGAGAATTGCCCCAAAGGCAACCTCAGGCGGAATCACCTCGAGGTACCTCTAGGAGCTCGCTACAAGGCAGCTCATAACGGGATAGCTTGCTACAAGGCAGCTCGCTACTAAGCGACACGACATTTTCAGGAAGCTTCTATCTGATAAGACCGTACCCGTCAGACTACATCACGTCTCCTGACTGATGGTGCAGTCCCTACCAGCCCGGCAGACTGCACCCATGTCTCTCGACAGGTGGTGGCGTGTCTATCTTTTCCGGGACGTGTCACTCATCCGATTGGGTAGTACTCTGCAACGGTTACCTACGCAGCCCTGGCACATAATGGCTGCGACAGAGGTCCAGTGGCGGTTATGCCCGATTTGACAAGAACGTCCATATTTAAGAGCCCCATGATGGAAGGGGAAAAGGTATCTTGAGTTAATCTCGAACTTTCATTGATCTAGCACTACCTACACTCTTATCTCTCTTTGCATTCCTTACCGCTCTCTCGAGTGTTCTAACTTAAGCATCAAAGTATTCCCATCGGTAAAGTCCCCCGGGAATCCTTCACCGTCTTCTTCTCAGGTACCGTCCGTCACCAGCTAGAAGCCAGTCGACTATCAACTAGGACAGCCCGGATTGCACAGCATCAGTGGCCGCTCCTCTGCCTAGAGTAGGGCTCGGATATGCTACCCACTAGTTGTTCCTACAAGCCTATCCATAGGACATAATAGTTGCGTGTTAGGAATATCTCTCTTTTCATTCATAGGGAGATGTTCCCAATACACAATGACGGTGTTGGGTGGGTATAGATGTGGGAACATTTTGTGGGTAGCAGATTCGGAGTGCCTAGAGTAACCTTGGAAGTTTTGAAAGAAGTGCAATTATATCTTGCATGGGCTCTTGCATCTTGCTGCCTTGTGTTGGTTCCTATCAAATCCCAACTAGATGTCAGTTCAATACCTGAAACTACATTCGAACTAGTTTATGACCATACTGTATTGAGTACGAGCATATGATGTTGCAGGAATTAGCCGATCTCCTTGTTGGAGGATAGATCAGACGGATGGGCTGATGTGGTCGATCCACCAAACTGCAAGAAGACACAGAACTAGAGTACCCAGGCTGGGCACTCCGATGCTTAAGTTAGCGATGAAAGTGTTGAGAACAAAGAGCTTGAGAGAACAAAGTGTGAGTAAATTGCACAGATTGTGTGTACCTTATGAAGGAATAGTGAGGTCCTTTTATAGGCATCGGGGTTCATGTTCCGTGTCTGCGATACTAAAAAATGATCGGCCTTGTTAGACAGTTTTGTATGCCCTTAGCTTCAATCAGAATGATGTACTTTATGAGTTTATTATAAATGAATAAAAGTTCATATTTGATTCATGTTCCCCTGGTATGTTTCTGTGTAAAAACCCTTAAACTGGTGTTAGTTTAGAATGTTCACAGCCAGTGGGTCGGTCTAGGGAGACCTATCCTGATAAGGCTGACACTGTGGTGCAACCAAGTCGGTTGGGGTGGCCTGTGTCAGCTGCCAAGGTGAGACCCTAGGCACATACAATGTAGGATTAATTGAATCTTTGAACTGGACCAGATTTCCAGTATTGCCCTGGACCTTGGAGATTAATGGGCAAAACTAGAAAGTTACTCCCGACCCTTTGTC